>AMCV02000009.1:1522703-1568932 GCA_000350065.2 Colletotrichum orbiculare MAFF 240422
GGAGTAAAAGCTCTAAAGAAGTTACTTTAGTTTTTAAAAGATTTATTAATATAACTAATAATAATAATAGTAATAAGAGAATTAAAAAAGTTAATATAGATAGTAGCCTCAAGTTTTTTAATAATAGAATAAAAATTATTTATTTTAATAACAGTATTATTTATAATATAAGATTATTTTATACTTATAAGCTTAATAGTTTAATTAAAAAAGCTATAAGAACTATAGTTGATAAAGGTAGAACTTTTCTTTATAACTCTAGTTTGCTTTTATATTTTTAGGGGTTAGCTATTTTAGCTTCTATTTATATTTATAATAGAACGTTTTATTTTTCTATTGAGTTTAAAATTCTATATGAGTTAAAAAATAAGAAAAAACTTTTTATTAGTGATATAAAAGTATGGGGTAGTATTTATTATTATAAGGTTAAAAACAAGTATTCTAAGAAGCTTGATTTAAAAGCAAAAAAGGGTGCTATAGTTGCCTATAGCTATAATGCTTATTTAATTTGGGATTTTTAAGCCTATAATACTATTTAATCTAGAGATATAAATATTCTTGAAAATTAATTTAATTCTTAATAAAAAGAAGAGTTATCTATTTTTGATAATACTATAACTACTAGGTCTAGTTAACTTAGTAAAGAGAATAAGTCTAATTCATTTAATTCTAATAATTCTTTTTAGAATCTAGTTATTATTAAGTCTAGTAGAGTTTATAATTCTACTAAAGATACTAGTTATTCTCTTCCTCTTAATGAAATTAATAATAGTAATAGTAACTTACATTTTTCTCCTGATGAGGAACTAAGTGGTTTTTCTATAACTCGTCCTAATAGGGTTGTAGATAGTAAATATAAATATTCTTAAAAACTAATTTAATTCTTAATAAAAAGAAGAGTTATCTATTTTTGATAATACTATAACTACTAGGTTAATTTAATTTAGTAAAAAGAATGAGTCTAACTAACTTAATTCTAATAATCCTTCTTAGAATCTAGTTATTATTAAGTCTAGTAGAGTTTATAACTCTACTAAAAATACTAGTTGTTTTCTTCTTCCTAATAAAGTTAATAATAATAATAGTAATTTAGATCTTTCTCCTAATAAGGAACTAAGTAGTTTTTCTATAATTCGTCCTAATAGGGTTATAGATAGTAATAAGAACTTCAAAAAGTCTACTATCTCTATAGAGATTCTTTCTTTAAATCTAGAAGTTAAAAAAGATTATAAATAGTATTTATATAAAGAGAATATATTCTTTATAGTTAGAAAATATCTTTCTTTAGTTTTTTATACTAACTATAATTAATATAATTATAATAATAACTTATTTATTAATAAATATAGCAATTTTTATATTGCTGAGTATATATTGTTAGTTAATATTCTAGACGAACTAACTACTTTTTTAAAAGTTATAAATTCTTAGTTTAATAATAACTTGATTCAAACTATAAATAAAGAAGTTAAGTCTATTAAGTCTATAGAAGTTTAAACTATTATATTACTACCTAATATTTCTTTTATTAAAAAGAATAATATTAATATATTAGGGGGTAGATAGGTTTATAAAATAAAACCTAATGATTAGGATCTTAGTAATCTTATATATAAAACTAGATAGATTACTTAAGGTTTTAACTAGTACTTCAGTATTAATTATTTAGAAACTTTTAGTACTATTTATAAGCCTAAAAGTTATAGATATATATTAATTATATCTATTTATTATGGCTGGACTTTAATTCAGTATGATGTTACTATTGTATTTATTTATATAAAAGTAGATAAAAAGATATATATTAAGTTACTTACTAGCTATATTTATAATAAGGGTTCTAAAAGTTTAATTTATAGTACTAACTATAAGAATTAGCTTTTTGTTTATTTATTAAATAAGGTTTTATATAAGTTAAAATAAAGCCTTAGGTTTTAGTATTTATATCTTAAATCTATTTTATATAAGATTGGTTTTAAAGTATTTCCTTATGATGAAAGAATATTTATACTCAATATTACTCTTAATAAAAGTAAATATTAAGCTATTTTAGTATGTTATGTTAATAATATACTACTAGGAGCTAATAATTCTACTACTTCAGAGTATATTTATAGTAGTCTTAAAAAAAATATAAAAATCTAAAATCTAGGAGAGCCTAATACTTTTTTAGGTAATGATTTAATTATTAATTGTAAGAATAAAAGTATAGAAATAAATTAGTTTAAATATATTGATAAAATTCTTACTAAGTTTAATAAAAAGGATATTTATGGTTTTAATATTCTAATGGATGATAAAGCTAAATTCTTTATTAATAAGGATAATGCTACTAAAGAAGAAATATTAGAATATTAAAAAGAAGTAGGGGCTTTATTATATTTAGCCTTAAAAACTAGGCTAGATATTATTCTAACTATTACTACTTACTCTTGATTTTCTTTAAATCTTTCTAAAGAATATTTTGTTACTTTTAATACGATATGGGGTTATTTTGAAAAAAACCCTAGTTATAGATTAATTTATAACTATAATAATATTAATCCTTTTAAGTTATTTAAATTTATAGACTCAGATTGGGCTAGAGATGTTAATGATAAAAAATCTATTTTAGTATATATATTTTACTTAGATTTTTATAATATTATAAGTTATAACTTAGCTAAGTAAAAAATAGTAGTTTTATTTATTTGTAAAGCTAAGTATATAGCTCTAGTAGATACTACTAAAAAGCTATTTACTTATATAATAACTATAGTTTTATTAATAAAACTTTAAGATTTAAGGCTATTAATAAGCTGATTATTTTTATAGATAATTAATTAGCTAAAAAGCTTGCTGAAAATACTGAATTCTATAAAAAAGCTAAGTATATTGATATTCGTTATTATTATATTAGAGATCTTATTTAAGATAATTAGATTAATCTCTATTATATTAATATGAATAATAATATAGCTGATTTTTTGACGAAGCTTTTAGGCTGAGTTAAATTTAATAATATTATTAAGAGGATTTTATAGAATAATTTTAATATTTAACCCTCTTATAAAGGAAATAGTCTTAATAGTCTATTTTCCGAGGATTAATCTTTTCCTTCACCCTTTATTAGCTTTAGGTTTTTCTGATTTTTCCTGATTTCTTTTACTCTATTTTAAAGTTTTTTCCTTTAAACTTTTTCTCTAGGTTTTAGGTTTTTCAGATTTTAATCTTTTAAAGATTTTTCTCTATTTTTCCTGTATGGTTTTTAGAGTTTTTACTACTTTTTAAGCTATAAAAGATTTATTTATCTTATATATCTTAAGGAGGGATATTAGAGTTCTAGCTATTTAGCTATTATTCTATTAATCCTAATAATCTATTTTAGGTATTTAAAGGCTTGAGTATTTACTATTATTCTTATAATCCTATATTTTCTATTTATTATAGAAAATTAATTATTAGAGTTAAGGTTATACTACCTTAATTATTTATACTCTAAATTAATCAAACTATAATATTAGAATATTTAGTGAATAGACTACTTGGTGGCCTGAGTGTAATAGAGCTGAAAGCTCTGTATAACGTAAGGTTAACCTTTCTAAAAATAAACTCTATTTAGATATTAATACTACGAAGTTCCCTACTTCTTGTGGAACTAGAACTTCCTATTATTATCACTATTTATATCAATATTAGTACTATTTTCAGATATCATTCTGAATAACCTATTCTTTGATAATTGAGAGTTGTTGATTCCCCTTGACCTTTTACTAGTTACCTATTACTAGTTCAACAGTATGGAGTAGGTTGGGGTATAAGTCTTAGCTAGGAGTTAGAAATTCTCTATATAAAGCTAAAGACTTATAGATTTCATATTAGTATAATATATTATCAATTAAGAAGATATTCTAATAGAAATCCCAATAACCACCTTATATTATATATAGATATTTATGATTAAGTTAGAAATACTTATAAGAGTTTACTAAGAGTAATACAAATACTTATATATTATTTATTAATAGAATAAGTAAGAAACTTAGGGCTTATATAAACATTCTTAGGAAAATATATTAAGTACTTATAACTATATATCTTTCTTGAGAATTTATAAGTCAGTAGGAAGTATCAAATAAGATTATAGTAAAATCGGTTTTGGTATTAGAAAATATTAAATAGATTATTAATTTAGAATTTAGTAAGCAATTATCTTAATAATCTATATCTTTATTATATAACTAGTAATTAGAAGAATTCAGAATATGAATTTAACATACCTCAATAGATATATATATATAGTTATGTATAAAGAAATAAGTATACTAATCTTTTTTGATTCGAAAGAAAATATATTTCTATATTTCTATATCAATTATTAGAAACGTGATAGGATTATAATTAGAAATTAAGATTGATTATTATCTGTTTATACGTTCATAGCTTGAACCCTGAGGAATAATATAAACTTTGAAAATGAATTATAAAAGTATTAAATATTATACTAGACTTAAGTTTATAAGTTATTAGAAAGTAGTATTCAGAATAGAATTCAATTACTATAAATATATAACAATATCATTTAATCTTTGAAATAGAAGTCTTATTCTTTTTATACTTATTATAGTAGTAAACTTATATTTATCGTTAATACTTATATCTCTATTAGAAAATATAACTGATTCTCCCTACTCTTGAGATATAACTTTTTAATATATATTTATAAGTATTTCTATCCTATATTGCTAGAATATTCTTTTAAGCTTATTAATATAAGCTACTTTATTTATATTATTCTATACTTCTTTAGGATTAATTATATAATCTAGAGAAAACGATATAATTTAGAATAATAAATTAGGAGAATATTTATAATTAGTATAATTCTACTATATCCTAATTATAAGTATTTCTCTGGGAATTATAACTATGGATATATAAATGCTTATTAAACGAATTATAGCTACTAAATAGAAATCTCCGTTTAGTAAGATCCTATATATATCTTCTAATTCAAGTTTTAAAACTTCTTTAAAATAAACTAATTGTCTTCAATAATATATGTAAGGATAATATAACTAACTAGTTGGTAATAAGGGTAAGATTAATATGATTATCAACCTAATCTATTTTAAATATAACTATATAAATATACTATTAGTAATAAATAGAAATAATATCAAAGAAAGAATCAATATTACAGATTAATATTATATATACTTATCAATAGAACAAAAGTACTTTCCCTTAATATTTTATAAAACGTAGATTTAAAAATAAGAATGACTATACTTATTCAATAAATAGTAACATTTACTTCTCCTAATTAAGATACATCTTTTTTTCTTATATTATCTCTTATAATTATTCTTCTCTTCTATATTTTAAGACCTACTATTAGTTATTAAATATCTTCCTCCTTGGATTTCTAAATGACTTGGTAGTTTTACTTAGCTAAATAACTATGTATCGAAATATCTGTTTAATATTTCTTATATTATCAAAACGTAAAATTAGTTACTCTTCTATATTATTAATATATAAATAAATAGTTAGGAAATATCTAGAAATGGGAATAATACATAATAATCTTATAATAGATTTAGCTTTAATACTAATTATTATAATATTATAAACTTATTAATTCTCTACATATCCTTCTAGAGTACTTACTATAGTTATTTATGTAGTATATTAGAAGAGATATTAAGAATACTTATAATTCTTCTATATTACTAATTTGTCTATATTATTTCTCAAGATCTCTTCACTAAACAAAAAAAACCTTTTTTCAAATTCTTTCTTCTTATTAATATAGTATCCTAAGTTAATTTAAAACTATAATTTAAATTCTAAAGGTTAAATAATACTTAGTTCTTAGGTTACTATTATTAGGAAACATTTATTATAATATCATAATTATTATATCAATTTCTTTTTACCTTTCTATCTATTAAATATATATAGAATATTAGAGGATAATAGTAAGAAATAATAATTTGCTATAAATCCTTCTCTATTATTTATATTCATCTTATTATATTTATTATTATATTCCTGTTCTAATACATTAGTAGAAATCTAGATTATTAATTTACTATATCATCAACGCAAATAGGATCAAATTAATAACTTATCATAGATTTACCTTCTTTTCCTATTTCTACTATATAGATTTCTAAAAGTTATATTAATACCTTAGGGTAATATATAATTATAAAAATTTTAAATTACCTATTTTCACTATATAAGCTTGTAGAGATTTCCTTAGGAAATACTATAATCTTATCTTTTTAGATTATTCCTTATTAATTTATAGCTAAATAATAATAAATAATACTAGTAGTAGGAAAATACTATTAGTCAGTATCAGTTTATAACTATTAAATAGTATAACTGATTAATTATAAAAATAATATATAACTTACTATATCTATTTATGATATTTATATATAAATCAGAATATATATATGTATATATATATACTATATACTATAGGGATAAATCTATATAATAATCCTTCTACTCTTATTAGTGTAAATAAGTAAGTCGACTACTCAGTTACCCATTACTATAGTTTTAACTACTTTAATACTATATTTAACCTGATATTCTTTTTTATATTTCTTTTCTAGTATTCTTTCAACATTTACTATAAACCTTATCAGTTCTAAGGAAAGAAAAAGAAGAACTTAGAATTTAAATTCTATTTTAAAAGCAAAGTTCTAAAATAGATAAACTTTTCTTTAGAGTTTTAAATATTGAATTATATAGTAGTTAGTATAATTAAAGATTATCTAATAATCTTATTTATTTTGTTATTCATATTTTATTTTATAGGTATACTTTTTGATTATTCTATAAACTTGGTAATTAACTTTGCAATCTCTCTATAGCTTATCTCTAATATCATATATAAATCTTTTAAAGATACTATTAAAGAACTCTTTTTATTAAATATCATACTTAAGCTTTGAAAATCCTTATACAAAAACTAAATATTAAAAGAGTTATTCAAAGTATAGTTTACTAGGAACTTTAATATCGGTTTTAAGACAAGTTTTCAATATTAATTCTATTTTAATGAAGCATTATAAGCTATTATAGAAAGTTAGCACTTATATACTCTTAAGTAAGAGAGGTCTATAGTTAATATATAGGTATGTTTAAGTTTCTAGCGGTTTTGATAGAACTATTTATATAATACTTTCTAGTTTTATAGAATTCAAGAAATATAGTTATATATATATATATATATATATATAGTTACTTCAAAGGTTTTAGATTATAGATTATAAAGTCAAGATATTTTCAGTAGTTATAGAGTTTATTTTTCTGTTTAATTATTACTATTACTTTTCCTATTTCTCTATCTTATATTTCAGTATTTTAGTATAGACAAATTGAATTTAATATTTCTTTCATAGATTTCTATTCAGATTACTCTATATCTCTAGGTTTCATTATTTACTTCAATCTTTTCAATTATAAGTTTATATGTTATTTTTAAGACGACAAAGAATTCTCTAATTGTTCCTAGGATTGCTACTATTCTTTGTAAATAAATAAAGAAATCTTATATCAAGCTAGTTAAATAATATTTTAAAATTACAAATGTTTTAAAATTACTACTAATATATAACTTTAATAATCTTTGTTGAAATTATAAAGATTAATAATAAGTTTCTCTCCTAAGTTAGTATTTTATATTATTTCTTTTAGAGTTCTATATATTACTTTTTATACTTTCTTTTATAGATATCTTATAGTCTTACTTGACATAGTAGTTTAATATCTAGCTAGCTTTTACTATTTTACAGTAAGAGTAATAGGTTTGAATCTTATAGCAAGTAACTACAACTAATAGCTATATTCTTTCTAGTTATATAAACTATATATAGTAACTACTACTAGCTATTAGCTCTTATTAGTAGCTATTAATAAGTAGTAACTATTAATAGCTAGTAATAAGTATTACTAGCTAATTAGTATTAGTATTATATAACTAATTATAATCCTTAAAGAATAATTATAATAGATATAGATATATATATACTTTCTATTTTTTAGTTATTATATTAACTAACTATATTTACTACTTAAAGTTCTCTCTATTTAAATAGTTCCTTAGTATTTATAATATCTAGAAAGTAAATAAAGTAAGAGCTAACTACTAAGTATAGCTTCTTTCAAAAGGTTCCTAAGAGGTATACAACTTTGAATAGATTAAACACCTTTAATATAACTAATATATATCTTATAGCTTTCAATTATTATATAGAACTAGGTCTTTAGTTTTATTCTGTTCGTAGATATTAATAGATAGTTTATTGGTTTAAAATTTAAGTATTTTAGTTTTATATACTCAACTTCTTAAGACTTGAATGTAAAGCATCTTTATATAGAAATAGTATACTTATATTACTACTAAAGTTTTAAAGGTTTATATCAAAGTAGCAGTTTTATAAATACTAAAATCTTAAAAGTAGTCTTTTTAGAAAGACGTACTCAAGTATATACTATTTATTTATTATCTTAAGGATATAGAAGTAAATTTCACCTATTCTTTATATATAATTATCTCCCAAGTTCTTATCTTACTATAAATTTCTTTTATGAAGCTATTCAAGTAAACGTAAATTACTTATAGAGTTAAAATATAGTCTTACATTATAGAACTATAGTTTGATAAACTTATACAGTCTTCAATAGTAATTATTATAATATTATAGTTTAATAGGGACTTTCTAAGTTTTAGTGTAATATTTATAGAGAGTCCTATGAAACTTTAAAATTGTTTTATATTATTAAATATATATATTGTTAATCCTACGTGTAGAATTATAGAGTTTACAGAAGTAAAGAATTTATTTATAATTATTAGAATTATATTTACTATACTATAAAACTATTTATATAATTAAGAAGTTAAAATCAAGTTTATAATTATCTTTATATATTTCATAAAATTGCTGTTAGATCTTCTTTTTCAAGATATTTTAGATTATTCAGTTAAGTCTCTAGGTATAGTATTAGATTTCATTATTAAGATAGAAATAGTTTAAAAGGATACTTTACTTAATAGATCTTATAGTTAGAATCTCTAGTTAGCTTATTGTTTTTCATTATCTAAGTTTTATTTATAATATCTACTAGTATTATCTTAGTTAGAAATATCCTCTTTTTTAAATATAAGGTTAGCTTTTATTACGTTTAAAAGGAAGAAACCTTTCTACTATTTCTTTATTATTAATCTTAATATTTATATAGTTAAATATTTATATTATGAGCTTATTTATATTAGAATAAACCTTTAGTTTAAAATAAAGAAATAAGCTTATTTTATAGTATTAGTAGTTATAGTGTGTTATATTGTCAGTTTATCTGTCACAAGCTATTATGCTATAGCGCTGTCGGGTAAATAGTCGGCCTATACGGCCTATATATACTATAAAGCCATACTAGCTATGTAGCTATATAGGCTATATAGGTCCTATTTCTATCTATATAGCCACATGCTATATAATATAACAATAATAATAACGAATAATTAGAATAATACTTTATACCTATATAGCAAGATTATATATAGTATATATTACCCTCTAGATAAACTAATACTAATTAGTAATTAACCTTTCTATTATATTACTATACTATAGATTAGTAAGATATATTTTAGTAGAAGAAGTAACTATAATTCTCATCTATAGTTTATAGGTAAAAGATTATGAGATCTATTCTACTTAGATACCTTAAGCCTTCCTTACCTTAAGATTTTACTTGGAAACCCTAAACTATATACTAACTTTTTATAAATAGCTATTATTATCATACTAATAGTTATATTCAATTTAATTCAAAATAAAATACTCCCTAATAGCTACTATTAGGAGGCTAATAGCTACTTTTAATTTTTACTTATAGGACTATATTCAATAAATATAATAATTCTTTTAAACCTTACAACTTTTCCCTAGTTATTAGAGTTTATAGTATCTCTAGTTTCCTATAGATACTTTAGATCCTCCCTATTTTAAGACTTCTACTAAGAGGTTCTAAATTATATATGAAACCCCTTATAGATAGCTACTATTAAGATACTAATAGTTATACTTAATATAGTTTGAAATAAGGTATTCTATATAGTTATACTATATTTAAGCTTTTAGTATAGCTAAATAGAACGCGTTTAGTAGATATATTCAAAGGCCTATATTTATACGACTTCTTAAGATCTTTCTATATAGTTTAAATATAATAACTACCTTCTCCTATAGCTTTTAAAATTCTATAAAAGCTATAGCTATACTAACCTCTTAAAGTATAGCTTATAGTAAGAACCCCTTTCTATAGTTTCTAATAATAACTCTAGAAACTACTAGAGGGTATATAATATTGCTAATTTCTTAAAGTAATATTCCTATAGCTATACTAACTTCTTAAGGTATAGCCTATAGTAAGAACCCTTTCTTATAGCTTCTAATAATAATTCTAAAGACTACTAGAAGGTATATAATATTACTAATTTCTTAAAGTAATACTTCTATAGTTATATAGCTATATAACCTTAAAGGCTATATAGCCTCAAGCTTAAATATAACTTTATACTTCTTTAATCTCTAATATTTACTTAAAGAAATCCTAGTAATTAATATAACTATTATAATTATATAGAAAGATAGATAGGTGATAAACTTAGTATTAAAGAAAGCTATTGAAAAAGATAGTATTTTATAGCTAGCTATTTAGGCTTTTTATAATTAGATAATATTACTATAGTATAAATAAAAAGTCGCTAGTATTAGTTTATCTATTATAAACTACTATACTATAGTACTATTAGGTAAATAGTCAGCCTATATAACTTATATATACTATATTGTTATACTAGCTATATAGCTATATAAACTATATAAGCTCTTTTTCTACATATATAGCTACATACTACTTAATATAATAATAATAACAACAAATAACCAGAACACTACTTTATACCTATACGGTAAGATCACATATAGTATGTATTACCCTCTAGATAAACCAATATATATATTTAGCTTCCTACTTAGTAAGTAGCTTTATATAATACTTAGTAGAAAATCTCTATAATAGAAAAAAGACTTAGTAACGTCCTATAGCTTATATATATCTCTATAGGTAAATATAGTAAAAAGGACTAAGTAGTATAGTATTTAGTTTAGACCTAACCCTAATTGAGAAATTATATATATATAAGTAACATAAAGTGACGGAATAATAACTAGGTATGTAAACCTATTAGCATGAGCTATATAATAGTCTCTATAGTAATAGCTTTAAGAGCTTTTCCTTATAATAGTAATACTTATAATATTAGTTTATACTAGCTAGCTACTAGTAATACTACTAGTATATCTTAATAATACTAATTTTATAAATATAAGAGAGCTATAGATTACTATAGACTAGCTTTCTATTTATTCTTAGAATATAAGTTAATAGTTATCTTTTATATATTTAAGTTAATAGCTATTGAAATAGGCGCCAGCCGCTTAGGTTGGAATAACTAAAACAAATAAACAAAACAACTTCCCCTAAACCTAATCCTACGGCAATGGAAAATAGGGGGAAAAATCTAGAAAAATATGTTAAATAAAGAGCGCTATATTCGCAGATCTACAGTACAAAAAGCACCTCAATCATAAAAGTAGTACTCTGAAATCTAAAGGGTAGAGTAGTATATAAATTATATCTAGCCTACTACTATTCTAAAGATGAATACTATAGACATAGGCCTATAACTTATATATATATATTATTTATATAATAAAAAAAGCTTTAAACCTAGGCTTATTATAATCCTCTCCTTAGACTTACTAGAAGCTTTATATAGTAAGTCTAACTAAAAGAGAATTTATTTATACTATTATAATTATTATTAGCTTAGCTACTTAAGTTCCTCCCTATTTCTAACCTTATTTCTACTAGTTAGTCTTATCTACTTATTATTCACCTACTAATAATTATTTTAGATTAGTTTTTAAATAAATTATAGTTAGCCTTTCTATACTAAAGGTTGTGAAAATATATAGACTACTAATTTAATAGGAATACTCTACTTAATCTAAGCTTAATAGTTAACTTATTAGTTTATAAATTACTTTTTAATATAACTAGAAAGGTTTATATAATTATATAGATTAGGGTAGTTGATATAAAGTAGTATATTGACTTAGGTATATAGAAGTAGTATTAGAAAAACTTAGCAAACTAGTATTAGAAGAATAAGTCTAAATAGAATATATACTTATAATCTATTTTGGGAGCTCTAGTATAATATCTATATTAATATTAGGTTAACCTAGTAAGTCTTATTCTATAATGTTTTCTAAAACCTAGGTATCGATTTTCCTAATCTTAATATTTTTAGTTATTATTAAGATAATTATCTAATTAGTATTTAGCTTTATAAATACCTTCCTAATACTTATAGTAGGTTATTATTAAAAATAGATAAAGGGTAACTTATTATTTTATAGTCTTTATAAGTCTAGGTTACTTTTTATATTAATAAATTCTTATAGATATTATTATAAGATCTAAAGTATTTACTAATAACTAATATCTAATACGAGATTAAAGGAATCTTATTCTTATATTTATATTATTTATTTTCTGAAGTTTATAGTGAATTTATAATATTAAGTACTTTATTCTAAATAAATACTTTAGACTATTTTATAACTTGAAAGTTATAAGTAAATTAGTTATATTAAAAGTCTATTAGTACTATCTAGGTATTAGCTTGAAGTAACTTAATTATATTAGGTAAGGTATTTGTATTAATATAGAATTATAGTAATTATTCTACTATTTTAGTAAAGTAGTTATTACTAGAGTTTTCCTATATAGAGTTAGAATAAAAAATCTTCTTTATTATCTAATTAATTATAAGATTAATTTAGTAGATATCATTGTTACTAATGAGGAATATAGTAATATTAGTTTTTTATAAGTTTGTTAATAGGTTGTTTACTAGTTACTACTTATACTTAAGTAGGTTGCTATTAGTATTATAGCTACTCTTAATATACTATAGATTTACTTCCTTAGGCGTCTAGTAAGTAGTAGGGCTGTTTTGTAGATTTAAATAGAGAAGTATATTAAATTCTTAAGAGTCTAGATATTTTGTTATTTATAGTATACTTTTAGTATTATAAAAGTAGACTTTTTATTTAACTATTTTTTACTATGTCGCAGGGTTTTATTGATTAATCCCTAGGCTTATACTATAATAACCTAGGAAATAACTTTATGTGGATTTACTATTAAGGTATTAGTTTTCTATTAAAAAAAAGTACTTATTATCTAATATTGGCTTAAACCCTTTCTTTAGTGTCTTGACTATAACTCTTAGTCTATTAGTTTTACTAAAGTAGGGCTTTTTATTAGGTTTTTAGTTATAGGGGCTGGGAATTAAATAAGGCGACTTCTCTATATTCTAATTCCTTTGTATATAGCTTCTTATAGGTATTCATAGAGGCTTTCTAATTTTAGCTTTAAAGAGACTATTTTAATAAATAGTATTCTAGATAGTATTAGTAATAGTTTTTATAAAAAGGTTAAGTTTGATAAGTAGTTAAGAGGTTTATAAATATTTTGCTAAGGGTTTTCCTACTGATTGGGTTTTGTTTATTAGAGTGAAATTAGATGCTACTTTTGATACTATAGTAGGTAGGTACTTTTTTGTAATATTAACTTCGAAGTACTAGAGAAAGTTGTATTATATTCTAAGTATCTAATCCTTCTTATTGATTTTATTATTATATTAATAATCTACTTCTTATACGTCTTATATAGTTCTACTTAGTATAAGTATTTCGTTAGGTAGTAATAAGTTATGAAATTTCTAGGTTAGTTTAGCTTGCTAATTACTTATTATATATTTATAATTATGTTTTTTAAATAGAATTTTTATTGTAGTAAGAACTTATTGTATTTAGTTAAGAAGTATTAATACTAATACTTATTTAGGGTATTATGTGGCTAGTATAATATAAGTTTGTTAAGTTATTAAATACTATAGCTTTCTTTTGCCTCCTCTTATATATAGGTTTATGAATCTTAAGGTATTAATAAACCTCTCTTCTTTATACTTATTAGCTTATTATGTGTTGTAATACTATGTATAGTTTTACTATTAGTTTATTAGGAGATCTGTCTAGATTACTATACTGTTTCTATATAAAAAGAGTAGGAGTATGAAGTGTTCTTTTATATATTACTAGTTATATTATTTGACTTTTTTTTAGGGTTGTTATTTATATCTATATAGTAAACTAGAATATCTACTATATGATTTTATATAGTTTAAGTAAAACTTATTAATTAAGTTTTTTCAATTAGTATTTCTTACTATTTAATCTAGCTAATAAGGTTATATAGTCTAGTTAGGTATTCTATAAGGTTATTTTAGTTTATAGTATAGTTATCTCTAATAATTATAGCTTAGAAGTAGCTAAGTAAATATTTTATTATTATTAGCTTTCTTAATTTAAGTTAGTAAGAGAGTTATTCTTATAAAAGTTTAGTATTAATATTAAAGTTTCTAGGTTATTTATTATATATAGCTATATAAAGTAGAAGATAGTTATTATAGTTTTCTAGATATACTTAGTAGAACTGGTTTTTAGAAAGTACTATAGGAGTTAGATCTATTTTATTTTATAGGTTTAAGAATAGATAAGAAGTCCCTAATTCTATATTTTACTAATAATATTAGTTGTTATTTAAAGTGTGTGAATTATTAGGAGTAGGAGATTTTATTAGGCTTATTATAATACTAAATAGGATTCTTATTAAGTAGTATTAAGAAGGAAGGAGAGTTATTTAGATAATAGAAGGAGTATTTATAAATTTGAACTATAAGATGAATAATACTTTTTTTAGGGAAAGTATTTATTAAAGTAAAGGTTTTATTTAGGTTTGGGGAAGTTAGGATATATTTATTAGTATATTAAGGAGAGAATTAAAATTTCGCTAAAGGATAAAAATGTTTACTTAAATAATTCTAGGTTTATAAATATACCACTTTTAACTAATTTACTTAAGAAGAATAGTTAGTTTTTTAGATAAAAGAGTTCTTCCTTTATAATTAATAGGATCTTTTAGTATTACTTTAGTTATAACTATGTATTTATTATAGCTAGAGGTATAAAAGTATTTCTTCTAATTCATATTTTACCTATCTTTTTCTTTCTTTTATTTATAATTTATTAGTTGTTATTTTATTTTATTTATAATTAACCTCTCCTAATTATAGTTTAATATAACTATTTTATCCTAGTTAAGAATACTAATACTTCTTATTCTTATGAGTTTAGGGAATTCTGTTTTTTTTACTTAATTTATAATATTAGCTTTTTTATACTAAAGAAAGTAGTAAGTAGTATATGTTTGTAGGTTTTGATTATTTTAGCTAAGTTAACTATAAATTACTAGTATTTTTTTTATTTTCTTCTATAAGCTAATTCGTTTACTAAGTAGTTGCTAGTTTTATATTCCTATGTATTAATATTTCTTAGAGTGAGTATTTTGAAGTAGTATTTATACTATAGCTCTGAATTTATAAGGAGCTTTGGGTTATATAAGTAACTTTCTAGTATACCTTTATAGGTTTATAAGATTATAAGAGAGTCTATTTATATATTAAAGAGATGTTTGTATTCTGGTAAAGAGTTTTTATCTATTGAACTATTATTTATCTTAATAGTTAGTGGATTTAAAAGATTATTAATTGTTTAGTTATTATATATAGTTTTTTTATTTAGGGGTATAGTAGTTAGAATGTAGTATTTTATAGTTATTATGAAGAGTATATATATATTATATATAATAATAAAACTGGTTTTTAGGTTTACGAATCTTATTTTGAATATATTTTCTTTTTTAGAATTTTTTATATTAATTTTCTTTTCTATAAAATTTAAGGGATTTATAATTTTAATTATATTAGAATTTAGTAGTAATAGGGTTATAATTAAGTGTGTTTTAATAAAGGTTGTTAGTTGAGTAGTAAGTATAATAGCTTCTTTATTCCTAAGTTTAAGATTCTTTAGAGTTTTGAAAAAACTAAGCTATTATTAATAGCTTGTTTTAACTTTAGTTAATTTCTTAATATTATCTTCTTATAGTAAAAGATGTTATATTGTGTTCCTAATACTATTTTTATATATATTATTTATCTTTTTATATATAATCCCCTTTTTTAGTTATTTTAGGATGAGTTTTTTTCTTGTATCTAGAAGGATATTAAAATTTAATAAAGAATTAAAATTATAAAATAGGGAATTTTTAGTTAAGCTTTAGTTTAATAAAGGAAATACTAAGGTAAAGGAGATAAAGAATATAGAATAGATTTATAAATATAAATAAAACCTTTTTTTATTATATTCTTCGTTCTCTATTGTGTTTTTCTAAATACTTAATTTTCCTATTAAAATAAATAGTTATATAATTTAAAGAAGAAAATAAAATACTTTAATTATTAAAGTCTAAAGCTAGTTTTTTTTAACTATTTGAAATAGTAGAAATAGTAGAATAAAGTATTATTTTTTTTAATTTATAGTTTCTTCTTTCTAAAGTTTAGAGGAATAACTTAGAATCTAAGATTCTAGACTTAGAAGTTAGAAAATTAAGCTTTTTTATAAAATATATAATAAAAAGAAAAGAATAAATAAAATTATCTTTTTAGGTTTGTAAATATATACCTATATCTCTAAATATTATCTAGAGAGAAGTTGGGGTTTTAGAGAAGTATTTCTTAATATACTACTTATTTCTCTAGGTTTAACCTAAAGAGATAGATTTTAAATATAGGATTTTTTAGTATTATATTAATAATTTTCTAAATACTTAATAAATATGCCTATTGTTAAGTTAAAAGTATATTTTTTTTAATATTATTATTTTTTTAGGATTATAAGTTTTTTGTATTCTTCTACTTCTTTAATATTTATAAGTTTACTTTTTATTAAGAAGATTTTTCCTAGTTCTAATTCTAATTTAGATTTATAAATATTTAGGTCTAATAGTTCTTAGTATCTAGTAGGTACTTGGATAAATTTCTATAAGTGATTGTTACTATAGGTTGAACTTTAAATTTCCTCTCCTAATAAGATTACTAGCTTATATAAAAAAGAATTTAATATATATGAAAAGATTTAAAAAGGTTCTATTTATTAGTATTCTAATTTTTATTTTAATGATTTATTAATTACTTTTTTTATATTATAAATTAGTATAAGATTTCTAACTTTAAGCTTCTTATTTTAAAAAGTATTAACTTTCTAAGTATTAAAACCTTCTACTACTTTCTAATACTATTTTATAATTATTTTTATGGTTTTTTCTTTATTTCTATCTAGTTAAGTAAATATTTTTATCCTTAGTTGTAATTCTTCTTCTTTTGTTTATATTGATACTTAGTTTAAAACTTTCTATATGGGTATTAGTATCTCAATTAGTATTATTATTTTATAGTTATATTTAAGATAGAAAGAAGTATATCCTATTAATATCTAAATTGTTATTTAGTTTGTAAATAGTATTATAAGTAGTAGGGGTTAAGGGTGTTTATTACTACTTTTTATTATTTAGATTAATAAAATATAAGTAATAAGTTGATATCTGATTTTGATAATACTATTAATTTATAGGTTATAGGTAGAGGTGATTTACTACTTTATATTATACTTCTTATTGAATTTAATAATATACTATTTGTTTTCTAGCTTACTGTTTATAATAAGTATACTATAGAGATTGTGCTAAGTAATTATTTCTTTTTATAAGAATTTTATAATAGTTTTAAAGGTTACTTTATTTAGTTACTATATTTCTAGCTATCTAGTAAAAGTATTTCTTATTTTAATAAGATACTACTTATTTATTTTCTAAATATCTAGGTTGATTCTATTAAATAGGTACTTATATAGAATAGTAAAGCTATAAAGGTTATTTGTATATCTAACTTAGTATAGTTAATAGTCTGGATAGTATTTTACTATTTTATATATTTCCTTATATATACCTATTTAGTAGTACTAGTTAGATAGTTTATAGAAAACTACTTCTTAGCTATAGTATTTATTCTTATTATGTGTTGTAGTAATAAGCTTCTGTTATATTATAAAGTTATTTTCTACTTATTAAAGTGTTAGTATATATAGTACTATTTATATAAAAAGTAATTAGTCTTATAGTTAGAATATTAGGGCTTTATGTTTAAATGTTTTGAAATAGTTAGGGTTAATACTAAGTGGTTTTTTTAGAGTTACTAGATAATAAGTAATCTATCAAGATTTATATGATTAGATTCGTAAATTATTTAATATAGCTATAAGGAGTATTAATTTGGAGTTTGTAGTATTACTTATAAAAAAGTTAATATTTGTATTAAAGATTTCTTCTATATACTATTTATTACTAAAGGAGTATATTTAATTGAAGAAAGTTTGTATACTGGTGTTTGTGAAAAAAATCTACTTATTAATTTAGTTATCTATATTTCTTTCTCTAGTTTTATTATTTCTATTAGATAGCTTAGAAGGTTTTTAAGATAACTTATTAGTTATTAAGTTTGTTATATTATTAATATAATAGACTTTAAAGTTAAATATTTATATTTAAGATATCTAGTAAATAATAAGTGTTTCTAAAAGGTTTAATACTATATTATTAAGTTAAGCTATTAGTATTGTTATATCTATTTCTAATAAGAAATACTAGCTATATAGATAGTTATAAATTTATTTTAAAGTTTTTAGTAATTCCTAAAGTTTTTTTTCCCTATGTTATAATTAAGCTCTAGGTTTATAAATAATCTACTTTTATAGTAAGTAATAGCTTTTTTTTATTTGATAAATTATCTTAAAATTATATTCTAACTAGTTCTATGAGTATTAACTACTAAATAGATCTATTTTTCTTCTTAGCTATAATTAATAGAAATAAGTATAAGAATACTATAAAGCTTATTTTATAATTATTTTATTATTATTTTTGTAGTTCTAATTATTAAAAAGGAATATTCTTTTTAAGTAAGTTGTTAAGGGGGTATGTAATAGTAGAATAGGTTTTTATTTAGATATAGTAAAATATAGTAATATTTAGGAATAATCTAACTTCTAAAATATTATAATATATTTTTTATTTTTTTATTTTAGTAATTTTAGATTCTTCTAGTTGCTAACTATATATTTTATATATATAACTTATAATAGTAACTATTTCTTATACCTATTGCGATTTAACTATTACGATAGTATAATTAGCTAGTTTGATATTTATAAGAACTTTATTAATATTCTGAATATATTTTAGAATATATCTGTGAATATTTAGGTATTATGGGTTATCTTTATTATTATATATAGTTATTAGTTTTTTTATTATAATATTATCTAGGAATATTTTATAGTAGTTAGGAATTAAGTTATAGAGGATTCTTATTATAATCTATATAAATTAAGTAATAGAATTAGTACTTTCTATAGGTAAAGTATAATATTTAAGTAGACTTAATAAGGTTATGAAAATAGTTAAATCCTAATTTTTTAAGTTAAGAGAGATCTAATTATATTTTAAGAAAATATTAAGAAGGGATAAGAGTTTATATATATTAAAGCCTTTTAAGAACTTGTTAGTTTTTAGTAGTAATTCTATGTTTTAGATTGTAATACTATTAATCTTAGTAGTTAAGTTAATAAGTTTTATCTTATTATTTTTCTTCTTAATAAGGAAGAAAAAATTTTAGTATGTAGTATAGTTGTATTTTAGAATTTTATTCTAAATATAGATTTTTAGTATTTTAATAATATTTTTAATTAGTTTTTTAGGGATTAGAATTAATTTTATTTATTATATTTTATATAGGATTGTTTTAATTATTTGTAGTAGTATAATTAATTTAAGTAGCTTTCTATAGTAATTGAAGTTGTATACTAGTTTTTATTTTTAAGTTTTTAAAATTTCTACTAGAAGTTTTTTCTTAAGTTTCTATAAATAACTTACTAAGTTTATAATCTTATTTAGTTATTTTAGAGTGAGGTACTCTCTTATATAAATCTTTAAAAATTTTAGTATGATCATATCTACAAATTGTTTTTTAGGATTATTCTTAATGATTTTCTCTATTTTTATTTATATTTTTAGTTTTTACTTAGGGTTATTTTTAGGAGTTATTTTATTTAATAAAGTATTATTAATTAGGTTAATCTTCTTATCCTTTATTTTATATAGTATATTGATATTTTTGACTGGTCTTCCTTATATGTTTATTATTATGGTATATTTAGAAGTCTTTTGTTCTATTAGTATAGTATTAAGTATTACTACTTCTTTATAACCTTTATAGTGGGGGTTTTTCTAACTTTTTTCTTTTTCATTAAAGTTTGTTAAACTGATAGTTTAGGTTTGTAAAAACTATAGGGATACTTCTTATTATAAAATAAGTAGTTTGGGTTATATTTCTTAAGAGATATAATAATATAGTAAATCTTATAAACCTTTAGCTTAATTATTTAGTGAACTGAAATTTCTAAAATTTCTTGAAACTCTTTTTCTAAGTTATTAATTATTGTAATAACTTTTTTATTATTATTTAGTTATATCTAGATTTCTTTGGGTATTTAGTTTTGTAGCTATAGTATAAAGTTTGTGAAGTCTGATTTAAAACTAGGGGGTAATATATCTAACTTTTCTTCTTCTTCTTCCTCGTACTAACTATTTTTTTCCATAAAAGAATAACTATTTATTAATATAGGGTTATTAGTAGAAGCTATTAGTTTCTTTTTCTTAAAAGAAGAAATAGGTTATATAATTTTTAAATCTAATTAAAACTTTTTGTATTTATAATAATATTATAGAATTTTACTATTGAATTAAGAGTGTAGAATAATAGTAAGATATTTAACCTATTATTTTTAGATTAAAGTATTCTAACTATCTAGTTTAAGGTATAATTTAATATTATTTTTATCTTAATAATAAATGGGGCGCTTAGAATTAGGGATTTTATAGTATAGTTTTTAGGTATAATAAAGAATTTTATATTAAATATATAGTAATTATTTAGTTAGATATCTTTTATTATTACTTTAGTGAAATCTGTTGTGTATTTAATATCTATAATACTGTAGAAACTTAATCTTATTAAGGTTATATAAGATTATAAATTAGTTTTATATATATATTTCTTAGAGATAATATTAATTGCTAAGTTTGTGTTAATAATTCCTTAGATTTTAGGGCTTACTAGGTTTATAAATTAGATATTAATTTAGAAATATGTTATGATAAAGTTGTAAACTATTATTAAAGTTGTTATTATGTAATCTATTGTGGATACTACTTCTACTATTAAACTTACTACCTTAATATTAATACTATAATTGTATATAATTTAGTTAGATTAGGTTTATAAATACGTAGTTCTAGTACTACTAGGTATTTCTGAAGGTAGGGGTGATATTATTATTTATAACTAAATATACTTATGGTTCTAGTGTTCTATTTACTTCTGGATTACCTAGTTCTACTTTCTAACCTTATTATAAAGTATTATAAAGTCCTTATCTATAAGAAGGAAAATGTCTTATACTTTTTTATTTTTAAAATACCTATCTATAATAGTCTTTATATACTTATAGCTAATTTAAGTATATATAGGCTAGTTATAATAAAGTAATTCTTCTAGGATTAAGATTTATTTATTGATTTTTTTATAATAGATATAGTATGTGAGATTCTAATTCTTTTTATTCAAGGGGATAGTAAAGTTAGAGGTTTCTATCTAGCTAGTTTTTTTTATATTTAGTAAGTAAATAGGTTTTTTAATATTTAGTAAAATTTCCTTATTATTAAACATGAACTCTATTATTTATGTATTTTTGAATATTCATGTAAATATAGGTTTATGATAAGTTATAATTAGGTTTGTAAATATAGTAGTTTTTAGTTTATGTAAGTTGTATAGTGAATAGTGATTATTAGTTAGTTTTAACCTATTTGTAGTTTTAATATTTTCTATTTCTATTTTTTTTATAATTCTTTCTGAAATTTTTCTAATTTTTTCTCTAGGTAACTAGTTAATTATAATAATATTTAGAATAGAATAAATGTTTTCTATCTAGCTTAACTTCTTCTCTAATATAAGTTGCTTTTTTTTAGGATGTTTATTAGAAGTAGTATTACTAACTAGGCTTAAGTAGTTTATTGTTTATTTTGAAATTTTATTTTAGTAAATTACTGTTATGTCTAGGTTTACTTATATTTTTAGAGTAGTATTTAAAAATCGGGGTATTATATTTAGTTATAAGATACTATTAGTAATTTAGTAGGGTAGATATAAGATCTCTTAGTAATAAATAGTAGAACTTTTTTATAGTTAGGTTACTTATTAGTATAATTATCCTATATAATACTATTTTTTACTTTCTTTAGGTTTAGATAGATCTTGCTAATTTAATAGTCGTAGTTATTATAATTAAAATAGTAGATTTTTTTAGAAGTATACTAAGTAAGCTAAAAATAGCTAAGTCTCTAGTAATTATTTGAGTTGTATTAATAATATACTATAAGCTGATTCTACGCGAATTAGTCTTAAAAACTATTATAGTATTAGAAGCTACCTTGATTCTAAAACTTATTACTTCTATTTTAAAACTACTATCCTCTATAATTAGTATTATATTGAATTTATAAATCTATAGTGTAAACTTTATAATTATTATTATTATTTATATCTATAGTATATAATTTAGCTATTAGTCTCTAGGTTTTTTTAAAATTATCTATAAGTTTGTAAAAGCTAGTTTCTATTCTAGTAAGTATTATCTAGTTAAGGTTTAAATTTTTAAATTAGGATAAGAGCTATTTATTATTATTATTAAACTTATTTATAATAATCTAGGTTTTTTTAGTAGTTTTTATAGTTTTTAATTAAGAAGTTAAGTTAGTAGGTATAGTTATTAATATGGTAGGAGTAAGTTGGCTAGTTAACTATTTTAGTAGAGTTTGATTTTTAGTTTATTAGGATAGTAAATATTTAAAGGAAGCTTAAAGTATTTTAACTAATTGAGGGATTTTGTAGTAAAAGTTTCTAGAGATCTCTTTAAAAGTTAGGAATAAGAGTTAGTATAGGGAAATATAGATAAGGTTAGTATTAAGTAAAATAATATTTTTATAGATTCTTGTTTTTTTAGAGGTTATTTATAGTAGTTAAATAATTAATTATTCCTATTAAGTTATTTAAGGCTAGGTTAGTATTATAGCTTATAGTGTAAAGTTTCTTGTTAGGGTTACGGCTAGCTATAGGGTTAGTAATACTATAGATTCTTATAAGAATATCTCTAGTATCCTTTAAGGTATACTTATTAGTTACTATGATTTTAATAGTATATTTATACTATGTGTTATAATAAAAGGAGACTTTAGTAACTATTTTATATTTTAATTTACTAGAGATTTTTGATATAGTTTTATAGTTATTTAGGAAATTGGAGATATTATTTCTTATAAACTTAGGGGTATTTTTAAATTAAGGAACTATTTTTACTATTATTAGCTAAGTTGTAGTTAGTTTTAAGAGTATTATGAATTCTCTTATAGTTATTAGGTAGTTAAGTAAATTATTAGGAACTTATATAGGAGGTACTTAAGTACTGTAGTTTCCTTTATAGTTAGATAAAGAAGTGTTTCTAGATTTATTAGGAGTAGTTATTACGTAAGGTTGAATTTTCCTAAAAGCTAGTCTATTAAATAAAAGTCCCGTTATAGTTAGGTAAGGGGGTTTAAGAGCTTTCCCCTTATTTTTAGTTAACTATTTAGTAGTTATTATTATTATTATTATATTTTTAAGTATTTTTTAAGTATTGATATATTATTATAAAGTGAATTTTTTCTAGTAATATATATGAAAGTGGTTTTTTTAATTAAGGTTTGTTTTTTTAGTATTGTTTTTTAGATTTTTGAGAATATTTAATTTATATTCTTATATAGGGTTAAGTTTATGAATCTGTTTATCTATCTTTTATATTAATTTTCTTAAAGATTAAATTTATTTTTGTTATGTCCTAATCTTTTAACTATTTTAATTATAATTTGTTATATAATAATTATGCGTCTTATTGTTTCTATCTATATATTTTCTTTTTTTATTTATAAGTAACTTATTTCTTTCTTAACTTATTTCTTTTTTTTAAACTATTTTACTACTTCTTAATAAAAGCTAGTAGGTTAGTTTTATTAGACTTATTAGTTTTATAAGATTCTTTTAAGGTTTTTTATTATATTAAGATAAGATTCTTTTTTGTTTTTTTATTATATTATTATAGATTAAAAATATTTATTCTAGGTTAAATTTAAGAGTTTAGCTTTATTTTAAAAAAAGGATAGATAGGGTTTTAAGTTTCTTATATTATTTTTAGGGTCTTTTGTATTCCTACTAATTTATAATCTGAATGCAATTATTGTTCTTTATTATTTATTAGTATTAGGTTTATAAATAGGCTTATTATAGCTATTTAGTACTCAAAAAGCCTCTATCTGTAAGTCTTAAGGTTCTTAGTATTGTCTAATAGGTTAGGATAATAATATTATATTATATCTTCTAACTTCAATTTGTTTAAAATAGTATAAGAGTGCTTCTTTATTCTAATTTGTAAGGGATTAAAAAGAAATAAATCTACTTCTAGGTATTATTAAAATAGGTACTAGCTGTTTAGGCTAGAATAACCAAAATAAATAAATAAAATAACCTCCTCTAAACCTAATCTTATAATAATAGAAAATAGGGGGAAAAATCTAGAAAAATATATTAAATAAAAAGCGTTATATTTATAGATCTATAGTATAAAAAGTATTTTAATTATAAAAGTAGTATTCTAAAATCTGAAAGGTAGAGTAATATGTAAATTATGTCTAGCCTATTACTATTCTGAAGATAAATACTATAGATATAGGCCTACAGCCTATGCGTATGTACTACTTATATAATAAAAGAAGCCTTAGGCCTAAGCCTATTATACTATCTATAATAATAGTACTAATAATAATTATAATAATAAGAATAGACTATTCCTAGCTACTACTTATTATTAAACTTAACTTCTATAACTTTAATATAAATATTAATCTTATTAAGACTATTAATAATTATAAAAACTATAGCTATTTTTATAAAAGCTTAAATAAACTAATATTATATAAAAGTAACTTTACTACTTTCTTTAGCTTTTTCAAAATAATAATAATTATATTTAACTTTGAAATATTACTAATAGATAAAGCTATTAGTATAACTAAGGAATATAAGATTAAAATAATAAAAAAGAATCTAATACTTAAAAGTAAGATTATTAATAATAATCCTAAATATTTTGGATATATATTAGAAGTAGCTTATTAAAAACTATTTCATTCTAAGAAAGTATATATATTAAAATCTACTTATTATAGTTACTAGCTAATAGTTAGGAAGGCTAAGATAACTTAAAGTTAGAAATATCGTATTATATACTATCAGTATAATACTATTATATAATATTTGAAGACCTAAAGTAACTATAGCTATAGTAGTTAGTATAACGTAAGTTGGAGTATAAGTCCTAGCTAGGTGCATAGTTCTCTATACAAAGCAAAAGGCTTAGTATTATTAGTAATTAGATTATTATTTTAAACTTTTTTAGAGACTATGATTAAATATAATAAGATATAAGATTCCACTTAAATACTTATAAGAACTATTATATTTTTAGTAAGTTCAATAATAGGTTTATAAGTATTTAGAACTTTAATAGTCAAATATTCATAAATAGGTTTTTCTTATTAAGAAACCTAAATTCCCACGTTGTTCTAAGAATTTAGTTTTCTTTATTAGTTTTGTAAATATTATTTAGTATTCTATAATTATTTTTATTTTCCTCTCTATTTAATAATAGTTAATATAAATTTCAAGTTGAAATAACTAAATATCAAGATGTCTTAGTCTTTTATAAAAGTATTTTAAGAAATCTAGAGAAATGGTATTTTTGATATGTTTTTCTATTACTTTTTTATCTTTTAGATCGTTTTATAATACTTTTTTCTCAAAGAATATATTTAGTTTTCTATCATAAAAAACCAATATTGAATATTAAGAGATATTTAAAGATCATAATCTATAAGATAGTATTTCTTATATCAAAAAGAACTTAGATATTTCCTGTAAATTTAAGAATTATGACTTAAAAATAAAGTAAAATCCATAATAATTATTAGTTTATTATAAAATAGTATTTATTAGCCTATAATTAATACATATTATAATCAATCAATGATATAAATAGTGTATAACTAGTTGTTTCTATTTATAATATCGATATTTAGATTATAAGATATATATATATATATATATATATATACTATATATATAGATAATCTATATAANATATATATATATATATATATATATATACTATATATTATATAGATAAATCTATATAATACTCCTTTTCCTCTTCTTAGTCTAAATAAGTAAATTAACTACTAAGTTACTTATTACTACAGCTTTAACTGTTGTGATATTATATTTAACCTAATATTAATAATACTCTCTTTTATAATTAAAAGATATGAAATATTCAAACTAATATAAAATACAAAAGTAGTATAAAATATAAAAGTAATATAAAATATACGAATAGTATAGAATTACCTCTAATTATATAGATCCTTGTAACTATACTAAAAGCTATTAAAATACGATAAGTAATACTTCTCTATAAAATATACTTCTTATTTAGTATTATAGTAAATATCTTAAGTTCATATTATAGTATATCCTTCTCTCTCTCCCTTACATTCTTCTTATTATCTTATATACTTCTTTTTACCTTTGTTTCTTCTTTTTATTAGTTTTAGTAGTTTTTATAATTCATCCTTCTATTTATATTATTACTTTATTTATTACTATAAATCTCTCTTAGATTTAGTTATTAGATCTTGTAATTATATTATTCATAAGGGTATTTTTATTATTCATTCGATAGATTTTAAAGATTCCTCTTTATTTATATAGTTATTAGAATATTTTAATATCAATTATAGAATACTTCTTTCTTATAATCTCTAATTTAATAAGATATTTATAAACAGAATATAAACCCATACAGAATACTATTAATACTATTAACATCTTTAGATATTTAAATATTCACTTAAAGGTAATGAAGATTATATATCTTGTATCAATTTCTAAAATTATACTATAGACCACAGGGGCTGATATATTTTATATAACTCTCTTCACTTTCATATAAGAGAAGTAAATACCATTATTTTTGAATTTAAAGGTATAATTATCCTTATTATTTTTCTTTAATTCTAAAATAACAATAAATTCTAACTTGAATATTATATTTTTATTATTAATAAAAGATCTATTAAGAAAAACCGATAGCTCACTCTCTACTATAAGTATTAGTGGATATAATACCTTCTAAAGTATAACTTCAACTTTCCTACCCCCCTATTAACTACTATAACTAGTTGCTAGTTAATCTAAAGTTAAACTCCTTATAACTATTATTAGTATACCTATCCCATATTAACCATTCTATAAATAATAAATAACTAATAACTCCTTTTATAATAACCTTATACTCTTATATCTTTATAATTATCAATATATAATTCAAATATCTCAAAATATTCAATTACTACTAATTATAAGCATTCTATTTAGATATTTATTATAATCTCAATATTTATAACCTTAATATTCCCACTAAGCTTTACTTATTCCTAAGACGAAACTTTATACTATTAATATAAAGGTTTTTTACTATTAATATAAACTAACTTATAATCTCCATATACGTTTAATAGGATTCAACTTACTCTTATTAGTAAATAATCTTAACATATTAATTGAATATAATATTGATATATAAGTGTAATTATATAGATATAGATATTTCTAGTATAACTAGATAACTTTTAAAACTCCTATAATTATATTATTATCATATTCTAAAATATCTAATAACTAGAATTATAATAGGGTATTAATATTAAAGTATTATCTAATTAATACTTAGTCTTTAATATTACTAGTTCAATATAATAACTTATAGGATAGTTAGATAATTTTCTTTTGAATACTTATAAACTACTTATTAATTATAATATATAGAATAATTTTATTATAGCCTAGTTTAATATACTAATAACCTTAGTTATAATCGTTATAACTAGATATTTCTATATATATTCTATAATACTCTCTTCATAAACAGCTATATAGGTTTTAAGGTGATTTTAGTTCTATTATAAAGATATAGATATAGAAAAGTAATAAATTATAGAATACCTAGCTCTTAACGCTTTATTTTATTCTATCTTTGAGAAGTTCATAAAAGTTCTCAACCTTATAACCTTAGTAGTTACTATTAACTATATATATTAAACTCTAATGTTAATAAAAGTCTCTCTATACAGATTGTTATTATAAAGTCTTCTATTATTATAAAATTAAATATTAGAACTAGAGGTATAATTATCTATAATAATAAGTATTTTCATTACTACCTTAACTAGTTATAAATTAGTATTAATATGAATACTACTATCAGGTAAGATTTATAGTTAAATCTATATATAGAAGGTAGACCTTAGATACTATTCTCAATACAAAGTAAAAGTAACCAAATAAAAGATGTATCAATAAAGATATAAAGCTTCATTTCCTTAGCATTAATAGGGATAAATATTAAGCCTTACTTTAAGTTGTTTATTTATTATATAAAATACTTATCTCTACTTAATATAGTAATTTAACGTCTAGCTAGCTTTGACTATTTTATAGTAAGAGTAGCAAGTTTGAATCCTATAGTAAATAATTATAACTAGTAGCTATATACCTTCTAATTATATAAACTAAATATAATAATTACTACTAGTTACTAGCTCCTACTAAAAGCTATTAATAGCTGGCGACGATTAATAGCTAGCGATAAGTACTATTAGCTAGCTAGTATTAGTATTATAACTCTACTATAATTTTTTAAAGAATAATTACAATAGATATAAGTCTATATCTTCCCTTTTTAATATACTTTCTATATTTATTAGATATTATATTTAACTAACTATATGTACTATTTAAAGTTTCTTCTATTTGAAGAATTCCTTAGGACTAGTAGTATCTATAGAATGTATAAGGTAAGAGCTAACTATTAGATATAGCTTCCTTTAACGAGTTCCCAAGAGGCATATAACTTTAACTAGATCGAAAACCTTCAATATAATTACTATGAAACAGTTATTAAGTCTCTTAGTATCTTCTTCTTTTAAATCCTAATATTAAACTATAATAAAGAGGTTAGAACATACTTCTAACTAATATATAACGGTTATATATACTCCTTATACCTGTTATTTAAAATATATTGATTTTCTTTTACTAAATATATAGTTTATAAGTCTAATCTTCTTATCTTACCCTTTTTGAATAAGAATTATATTACTATTATCTTAAAAGACTATTATATTTCTATCAAAAGTAAAAGGTTTATTACTTATAAATATTAACTTTAGCTTTATTATAAATTTTATTCATTAGAATTCTTTTTTTTTCTTTAACATTAAATTTAACCAAATAGAAATTTAAAGTATTTTCTATCTATATATTTATAATATGAAAATATAAATTATTTAGTCTAAAGACTATGAGGTATACATTATATAATAAAGTTTCTATTCCTAACCTCTTTCTATAATAATTAGAGTAAATTATATATTAATAAATATCTAATTCTGTAAGACTATATAATAACTAAAGAAAAGTAATGATAATACTTTCTGAATATAGCTACTCTAAACTAATAGGCAGCTTTACTAATATAAAATGGTTTAAATATATCTCTACTTATATATATACCTGGATAATATTATAAAAATATCTTTTTATAAGAATATTAAATTATAGTATCATTAGTAATATTGATATAAATAATAACTAACTTATTTTATTCTTAGTAATTATATAAAGATATTAGTCTTCTTTCTATTATCAAAGCTTCTAATGACTAATTATAACTTCTTATATAATATAATATTAGTATTTATAACCCTATTGATAAATCTGAAGCTAAAGGCTTTAATTTACTTATATTTTCAAGTATTAAAATATTCAAAATTCTATATTCTTCTTATTAATAGAATCTCCTATTTGTTGATAAATAATATTCTAAAAAGCTTACCTAATATGTTCATAAGGCTATATTGATTTAGATTAATAGTTTCTACTAGAACTTCTATCTTTTATACTATAAAATAAATATTATGATATATAGTATTAGAAAGGCTAACTTCTTTAATAAAGATATGACTGTTAAATATATACTTTTATTATCTCAGCTTCTTTTTAAACATTACTATTATAATTACTTCTTTTAATAAAACTTCTCTTTTTATTTCATTATGATAAAAATTCTAATTATTATCCTGTTTAATCTAGAACTAATAATTTAATTTAACTATTATCATTGAAAATATATTAGGCTTATTTTTTATTTCTATAATATATACCTTACTATTAATTAAAATAAGTCTAAAAGGTTTAATTTTACTATAACACTTTTAATAGATATATGTAGCTTATTATAGTAGGAATTAATAGATAGATATAATAGAAAGGCTATTATATATATTTTTATATATTCTATTATTTTAACTATTGTAAAGGGTTAAAGAAGCTGGCTCTATACTTTAATAGTTAGAGTATTTCTTTTTCTTTTTCAGGTTCTATAGCTATTTACTTTAGTAGGAAAGTTAGGTCTTTAGAAAAATATAATAAAGAACGAAAAATATAGTAGAAGAAGGTTTTATTTATATTTATAGGTCTATTCTATATTCTTTATTTCTTTTATTTTAATATTTCCTTTATTCAACTAAAATTTAACTAAAAGTTCTCTATTTTATAACTTTAATTCTTTATTATGTTTTAATATGTCTCTAAATATGAGAAAATAGTTTGTCCTAAAATAGATAAAGAAGGGGATTATATATAAATAGATAAATAGTATATATAAAAATAGTATTAGGAATATAATATAATATCTTCTATTAGGGAAAGAATATATTAAAAAGGTAATTAAAGTTAAAACAAGTTATTACTAATAGTTTAGTTTTTTAAAAGTTCTAAGGAATCTTAAATTTAGGAATAAGGAGGCTATTATACTTATAATTTAACTAATAGTTTTTATTAAAATATATTTAATTATAACTTTAATACTACTAGATTCTAATATAGTTAAGATTATAAGTTCTTTAAGCTTTATAGAAAAAGTAGTTAGTATAAGGAGTTCTAAAGAGGGAGATATATTTAAAATAGAGTTTGTAGACCTAAGAGCTAGTTTTATTGTTATACATAGTATATATATATTCTTTATAATAGTTATAAGATACCGTATTCTAACTACTATACTTCTAGATAAAGAAGCTATATATAGTACTTAGGTAATTACTAATTTTCCAGATCCACTAGTTATTAGGATAAATAATAGTTTAATAAATAAAGATTCTTTATTAGAATATAAATATCTTTTTAATATATAAGTAGATTCTCTCATATTCTTATAGACTTATAAAAGTATACTAAAAGGTTACTCATATAGTTTAAGGCTCCTTATAGATTTAGAGTTATAATATAAAAACTACTTTGAAATACTTACTCTAAGGGATATTAATATCTAAAAATATAAAACTAGTAATTATTTAGTAGATAAGTTAATTTATAGGAAAAGGATAAAGGGGGTAATAGTAATTTATGATTAACTTAGCTAAAAGACTTAAGACTTATAAATATATACTACTTATTACTTTTTTAGTATAAGAAAGTTAATATTATAAATTAAATAAAAAGAATAAGGTTTTTTGAATTTAGAAGAATAAGAAGTATTAATATTCTTAATAATGATAAAGTAGTTATATTAAATTATAATTAGAAGAGGTTAATTATAGATAAAGTAAAGTAATAATTAGTAGGTTATAAATAAGGGACAAAGAAAGATTAGTAATGTATAAGTTAGAAGCAATATCTTTATACTTCTACTTATAATAAATATATAGTTATAATTAATATAATACTAAAAAGTCTTACTAATTATAAAAGGAGAATTCTTTTATCTAAAAGATTAATTATACATTTTAAGTAAATTAGTTAAAAGTAGTATATTTATAAGTTTAGAGTTATTTAAATCAATATTTTTATTTTTTAATAAGGTTTTAGTTCTTTCCTTAATATATTAATAGATATATCCTAACTTTCCTAAGCTTAAGTAGGACTTTTATTTCAATAGATACTTTTTCTAAAAGAAGTATTATTTAGCTTATAGTTTAAATCTATAAATACTCTTATTATTCTTTAGATAACTCTCTTTCTTATTTAATATGACTTAATAAGGATCCTTCCTAGTATTATAATAAGTTTAATAGAGTTTCTTATTTCTAATAATTTACACGCTTTAAATAATAACTAATATTATTAGTAAGCTATAGAGTTAGAAATCTCTCATTTATTCTTAAATTTTTAGAAGAAAACAGATTTACTTCTTATAGTATTTTCTAAACGCTAATTCTACTAAATATATCTAAAAGACTATAATAACTATTTTCTATTTTACTTAGTTATATATAATAAGTAGCTTAGAGACTTTACTATTAATACTAGACTTTTATAGAAGTAACTTCTTTACTAGTTCAAGTTAGGAAGACTAATAATAATAAAGTATTTATTTAGCTACTCCTAAGCTATAACTATTAGAAATAACTATACTATAAACTAAGATAATTTTATAGAATACCTAACTAAACTATATAGTTTTGTTAATTAGATTAGATAATAAGAAATACTAGTTTAGGAAACTTAATTATCAAGTTTTATTTAAGTTATATAAAATTATATAGTAGATATTTTAATTTACTATATAAATATAAATAATAATTTTAAAGAAAAGGTTAAGTAATATAACTAGTAGTATATAAAAGAATACCTTATACTTTTATTTTTCTTATATAGAAGTAATATAGTAATTTAGATAGGTTTCTTAATAGACTAATAGTAAAGCTATATATAATATTATAATATATAATAAGTTAATAATTATAATTATAAAAGAAGTTTATTAATACTTAAAGATTTATAGATTTATATATAGAAAGAAGTAAAAGAGAACTATAATATTTAATAATTTAATAAACTTATATTATATTAGCTATATAATACTTTAAGTAAATATTAGTATTAATACTTCTTAGTGAGATATAATAAGTTTTTGTTATAATAAAAATTCTATTTAGGGGATATAGTTATAAGTATATAATAAGTAATTAATAAGCTAAATTAGCTTAGGAACTTTATAGCTTATTACTACTTAGTAAAATACTTATATTAAGTAGAACTATATAGGATATATAAGAAGTAGATTATTAATATAATAATAAGATTAATAAGAGGAATTAGATACTTAGAATATAATATAACTTCTTCTAATACTTTAAAGTTAATACTATAAAGAAATACCTATTTATTATAGTATTAGAAGTAGTATCTAGTTTTACTTTAGTAAATAAAACCTAGTTAGTAGGACGGCTTTTAGTAAAGTATTTATAGACTTCTTAGCTACTCATTAAATTTGATTTCTTTATGAAAACTATTACTAATACTATTTAGAATACTACTTATTAAAATAATCCCTTTAAAACTAAAATTAGAAGGTTTCAATAAGTACTAATAAGAAGCTATATATAGAGAAACTAAAATATAGAAGAATTACCTTACTTAATTCCTAGCTCTTATAATTAAAAGTCTAATAGAAAACTTTATTTTAATAAAGCTAATAGATTAAGAGTTATAGTTAAAATATTAAATAAAGGGTTTAAATTAGTATTAAGTAATAAATATCTTTTTTCAGTAGAAACTAATAATTTAATGGTAAATCTATATAAAACTATTTCTTAAGTTATTATAGTACAGGTTTAAGGATTGATTGATAAAACCCCACTATATAGTAAAAGATAGTTAAAGAAGGGGTCTACTTTTATAATACTAAAAATATATTATAAGTAATAGAGTATTTAGACTCTTGGGAACTTAATATACTTTTCTATTTAAATCTATAAAATAGCTCTACTATTTACTAGATACTTAAGAGAGTAAATCTATAGTATATTAGGAGTATTTATAATATTAATAGTAATTTATTTAAATATAAATAGTAATTAGTAAACGACCTATTAATAACTTTATAGGAAACTGATATTATTATATTCTTTATTAGTAATAGTAATATTTATTAGGTTAATCTTATAGTTAACTAGATAATAGGGAAGATCTTTTATTTTAATTCTATTTAAAATGATTTTAGTAATAATTATTTTATTGAAATAGTGGAATAACTATTATAATTCTATATTAGTATAAGGGTTTTGCTTGATATGATTAAGTTGTTTCGATTTAATACCTAAATAGTACTAATAGACCTTTAGTATAACTAGTTTACCTATAGTTTTAAAATAGTAGAATGATCTAAGGTATTTATTTAGAATAAAGTATTTAATATTATAAATTTACTATAAGTTTTAATAGATAAGTAATATAGGTATAAAAGTAAGATTCTATTAATCTTATATTAATTATTAGTTATAAGTAAATACTTTAGATCTTATAATAATATCTATAAGAACTTATTAATATAAAACGTAACTTAGACTAATAAGGATTATAAGATAATAGGTTATTATTTACCTATTTTTTATAATAACTTACTATAAGTATTAAGAAGGTATTTATAAGGCTAAATACTAGTTAGATAATTATCTTAATAATAATTAAAAGTATTAAGATTAAAGAAGTTAATACCTAGGTTTTAGAAAACATCATAGAATTAGATTTACTAGATTGATCCAATATTAATATAGATATTATAATAAAGCTCCTAAAATAGACTATAAGTATACATTCTACTTAAACCTACTTCTCTAATACTAATTTACTCAGTTTTCCTAATACTACTTCTATACTTTTAAATTAATATATAATTTTATATTAATTATTTTAATCTATATAATTATATAGGTCTTTTTAGTTATATAAAAGAGTAATCTATAAGTTAGTAAGTTAATTGCTAGGTTTGATTAAGTAGAATATTCTTATTAAATTAATAATTTCTATAATTCCATAGCTTCTAGTATAGAAAAACTAGTTATAGTTTATTTAGAGACTAATCTAAGAAAGTCATTAATAAGTAAATGATAAGTAAATAAGATTAACTAATAGAGATAAGGTTAGGAATATGGAGGAACTTAAATAGCTAAATTAGTAATAAATATAATAATATAAATAGACTTTCTTTTAATTAAACTTATTATATAGGATTTCTAATAAGTTTAAGGGGAAAATTATAATATGTTTAGATTTAAGGTTTTTTTTTATTATATGAGTAGTATATATATATAAGTTATAGGTTTATATCTATAGTATTCATCTTCTAAATAGTAGTAAGAAATATATAATTTACATATTATTCTATCTTTTATATTTCTAAGTATTATTTTTATAATTAAGGTACTTTTTATACTATAGATCTATAAATATAGCGCTTTGTATTTAATATATCTTTCTAGGCTTTTCCCTCTATTTTCTATTGCTATAGGATTGGGCTTAGGAGAAGTTGTTTTGTTTGTTTATTTTAGTTATTCTAGCCTAAGCAGCTAGTGCCTATTTCAATAGAAGTTAATATAATTATTAATGATTAAAGTATTAATTATACTTTAGATTATTATATATATAGTTAGCTAGAAATTAATAATAACTTATAATATAATTAATCTTTTATTTAAATTATTATTAATAACTTCTAAATATCCCTATAATTTGTTTATATAAATTATCAATAATTAGCCTTACCTTATCAATAATATTATAAACCATATTAGTTATATTATATATTTAATATATAAATATATATTTTTGTTATAGAATGGTTTCTAGGGATTACGTAAGCGCGTATAGCTATATAATTGGCCGTTCCTTTCCTATAAAACCTATAAATAGCAGTCACGCGTAGGGGCTTTCTTTTTTTATATAATAACATTTATTAAATAAAACTAGCTTTTAGCCACTCATAGTTTAAAAACAGCTTACCTAGCCTAAAAAGGCAGTACTAACTACCTATTACCACTTATTTCATAATAAATAGTAGTATAACTAATATGCCTATTTAAGTAATAAGGTTATAGCTATAACCTATTTCATAATAAGACTACTATAGCTAATCTATAATACGTCATAAGGCTATAGCTATTTTATATCATCTTTACTAAAAGTATTATAAAGTAAGAGTTACTCTACTAAAGAGAGTAGTAACTACCTTATATATTTTATTTTAAAATTCCCTTCTATTAGTTTGGAGAAGTAGGAGTTTTAGGCTTAATAATAATTTCTTTCCTTAATTTCTTCTTATTAAAATCATTATCTTTATCTAATTACTGATTAGACTAATTAGACGAACTAGATTAATATATAGACTTTAGCTTAAAAGCGGGGTAACTATAATAATATTATTATTTGTCAATTATAGTAAGTATTATAGTAGTTCACACTACAACTACCGCTATGGCAACTACTACGGCAACCGCCATAGTAACTAATATTATTAATACTACTTATTACACATAATACCTATAGCAGTTATACTGCCTCCAATAATAATAATAGTAGTTATACTTCTACGCAATCTATATAAATACAGAGTAGTAGAAATTATACTTCTATATAAAATAAGAATAATACTAATACTAGTAGTACTAATACCTACCCTCTATATAAGTAAATTTATAATAATAGTAATAATACTAATAACAATTATAACAGCCTAAGACCTACTTTTACCAGAAATAAATATAACTCTGAAAACTCTAATAATAATATCTCTAATACTCCTAAAAGTAATATTAATAAGGTAAATACTAGCGATTATAATATATCTAACAATTATAGTAAGAATGATACTCCTAACAATTTTGATAATTATATTAGTAATAATATAGTAAGTATTAGTAATAGTAGTAGTTATTTAGAATGTGATATTTTAGACTAAATAGAAAGTAAGAGTATAAAAGTATAGCTTCTTTTTTAACTAGGGGTAATTATTATAGAATAGTTCTTAAAGATTACGTAAGTATATATAGCTATATAATCAGCCGTCTTATTACTATTAAAGCTATGAATAGTAGTTACACGTAGGGGCCTTCTTTCCTTATATAATAATATATATCGAATAAAACTACCTTTCAGCTACTTATAATTTGAAAACAGCTTACCTAGCCTAAAAAGGCAGTAGTAACTACCTATTACTACTTATTTCATGATAATATTTCTTTATAGATTTTCTCTTATATATCTCAAGGATCCAAATAGATATATCTAAATAGGTTAATCTTAATTACTATTATTTTAAATATTTTAAATATATTAATATAATTATGATTTCTAATCAGTATATTTAAAATTTCATCTTTCTATTTCCTAAAGGAATTATAATAGATTATAAGAATTCTAAATTTATTCTTAATCATAATAACTATTTAAGTAATTAAAAAGTTATTTGGAATTAATATTACTAATATCTTATAATATACATATATATATATATATATATATATATATATATATTATTATTANATATATATATATATATATATATATATATATATATTTATATTAGTTTACAATGAGTAAATATCGTAATCAATCAATTATATAGATAGTATATAACTGGTTATCTCTATTTATAATATCTACTTCTAGATTATGGTATATATATATATATATACTATATACTATAGAGATAAATCTATATAATAATCTTTTTATTCTTATTAGTCTAAATAAATAAGTTAACTACTTAGTTATCTATTACTTTAATTTTAGCTATTTTACTATTATATTTAACCTAATACTAGTAATACTCTCTTTTATAGCTAAAGCGTATTAAATACTAAAATTAGTATAAAACGCAAAAGTAGTATGAAATACAAAAGTAGTATAAAATATAAAAGTAATATAAAACGCAAAAGTAATATCTAGTTATATAAATCCTTTCAGTTAAATTGAAAACTGCAAAAATACTATAAATAGTATCTTTCCATAAAAATATACTTTTTATTTAATATTATATTAGGTACTCTATGCTTCATTTATAATATCTCTCTTCCTCTTTCTACTACCTTCTTCTGATTATTTTATATACCTTCTTTTTATCTTTATGTCTTCTTCTTTTTACTATTAGTAGTTCTTGTAATTTATTCGTCTATTTATATTGTCACTTTATTTATTATTATAAAGTTCCTAAAGGCTTTATTATGAGAGTTTTTAGTTATATTATTTATAAAGTTATCTTTACTATTAATCTAATAAATCTTAAAGATCTTCTTTTACTAATATAATTATTAGAGTATTATAATATTAACTACAAAGTATGTCTTTTTTATACTACTTAGCTTAATTGAATATTATATACTTATTAGATAAATTATGATTCCTAAGTAGAAGTCTCCTCTTAGTAAAATCCTATATATATCTTTTAATCTGAATTTTTAAGAGTCTCTTAAGGCAAACTAAATATATTCAATAGTATATATGAGAATAGTATAATTAGCTAGGGCTAAAAATAGGATTAGAATTCATATTATTATCAATCTAATCTACTTAGCTATAGTTATATAGATATATTATTAGTAATAAATAGAAGTAATAAGGGATAAAAAATAAGTATTATAAATTATTATTATATATACTCATTCATATATAGAATAATACTTTTTCTTAGTATTTTATAGAAAGTAGATTTAAGAATAAAAGTCGCTATACTTACTAAATAAGTAGTAATATCTACTTCTTCTAATTAATATATTTCCTCTTTTTCTTTATTGTTTCTTATAGTTATTCTTTTCCCTTATGCCTTAAGTCTTGCTGTTAGTTAATAAATATTTTCTTTTTGAAATTTCTAAGATATATAGTAATTATATTTAACTAGGTAGTTATATTTGGCTAGGTAGTTATATATCCAAATATCTATTTATTACTTCTTATATTATTTAGTAAGTAATATCTATTAATCTTTTATATTATTAACATATAAGCGAATATTTCGGGGATCATTAGGAATAGGAATAATAGATGATAGTTTTGGAGTATTTGTAATATTAATACTGTTTTTATTAATATTATAAACCTATTAGCTTTCTAAATATCTTTATAAGATACTTATAATATATATATATATATATATATATATATATATATATATATAGTATATATATATATATATATATATATATATATATATATATATATATATATATATATATGAATATATATTATATAGAAGGGAAGTATTATAGGGGTATTTATTATTATTATATATTGCTAGCCTCTCTATCTTACTTCTTAAGATTTCCTTATTAAATAAAATAAGATTTTCTTTCTTAAGATTTCTTCTTTTTATTAGTATAATATTTCAAATTAAGTTAAATACTATAGTTTCAATTCTAAGAATTAGTGTCGGTTCATCCGTTACAAGCTGCTACGCTATAGCGCTATTGGGTAAATAGTCGGCCTGTATGGCCTATACGTACTATATAGCTAATACTAGCTATATAGCTATACGGGCTATATAGGCCTTATTTCTACATATATAGCCACACGCTACGTAATATAACAATAATAATAACGAATAACTAGAATACTACTTTATACCTATATAGTAAGATTATATATAGTATATATTACCTTCTAGATAAACTAATACTAATTAGTAGTTAACTCTTCTGTTATATCATTATACTATAGATTAATAAAATATATCTTAATAGAAAAAATAATTATATTTTTACTTATAACTTATAGGTAGAAGATTATGAGATTTACTCTATTTAGATGCTTTAGGTTTTCCTTATTTTAAAATCTTATTAGGAAACTTTAAACTATATATTAATTCCTTATAAATAGTTAATATTAGGATACTAATAACTATATTTAATTTAGTTTAAAATAAGGTACTTCCTAATAACTACTACTAAGAGGTTAATAAGTATTTTCAAATTTAGTTTATAGGAGTATATTTAATAAATATAATTCCTTTAAGTTTTATAACTCTTTCTTAATTACTAGAGTTTATAGTATTTCTAACTTCTTATAGATAATTTAGACTTTTTCCGCTTTAGAACCTCATTAGGAGTTTCTAGATATATTAATCTTTTGTAGATAGTTATTATAAGAGGCTAATAACTACTCTTACTTTAATTAAAGCTTTAAATTATATATTAAACTTCTTATAGATAGCTACTATTAAAATACTAATAACTATACTTAATATAGTTTTAAAATAAGGTATTCTATATAGTAATACTAGGTTTAAGCTTTTAATATAACTAAAAAGAATATATTTAGTAGATATATTTAAAGGTCTACTATATAGCTTCTTGAGACTTCTCTATATAGTTTAGATAACTACCTTCTCTTATAGCCCTTAAGGCTCTATAAAAGAAATATAACAACTACCTTCTCCTACAGCTCTTAAAGCTCTATAAGAATAATATAATTATACTAACTTCTTAAGGTATAGTTTATAGTAAGAACTATCTCCTATAACTTTTAATAATAAATCTAGAGATTGCTAGAGGGTAATATAGCTATACTAACCTCTTGAAGTATAGCTTATAATAAAAGCCTTCTCCTATAACTTCTAATAATAATTCTAGAAACTAATAGAAGGTATATAGTATTACTAATCTCTTGAAGTAATACTTCTATAGCTACTTTAAGCTTAAATAAAGCCTTATACCCCTTCAATTTCCAACATCTACTTAAAGAAATCTTAATAATTAATATAACTATTATAATTATATAGAGGAATAGATAGGTAATAGATTTAGTAGTAAAAAAAGCTATTAAAAAGATAGTATTTCATAATTAGTTATTCAGGTCTTTTTATAATTAAATAATATTACTATAGTATAAATAAAAAGTTACTAGTATTAGTTTATCTATTATAAGCTGCTATACTATAGTACTATTAGGTAAATAGTCGGCCTATATAGCTTATATATACTATATAGCTAATACTAACTATATAGCTATATAGGCTATATAAGCCCTATTTCTATATATATAGCTATATACTACATAACATAATAATAATAACAACGAATAACTAGAATACTACTTTACACCTATATAGTAAGATTACGTATAGTATGCGTTACCCTCTAGATAAACCAACAATTAGATAGTCTTAATCCTAAAATTATTATTATTAGGAGAAGGTTTATTATATTATTATAATTATTCGATTAATCTCTTATCATTTCTCTATTTATCAAATATATATAAAATATTAAAAGATAGTAGTAAGAAATAGTAAATTACTATAGATCTTTCTCTCTTACTTGTATTAATTCTATCATATTTATTACTATATTCTTATTTGAATGAATTAGTAGAAGTTCTTATTATCTATTTATTAAATAATAAATATCAATAATATTAAGTTAATATTTTATTATAAACTTGCTTCCTTTTCCTATATTTACTATATAGATTTCTAGAAGTTATATTAATATCTTAGGGTAGTATATAATTATAATAACTTCAAGTTACCTATTTTCATAATATAGGCTTCTAGAGGTTTCTTTAAGAAGTATTATAAGTTTATTTCTTTAGATTATTCCTTATTAATATATAGTTAAATAATAGTAAATAGTATTAGTAGTAATAAAGTATGACTAATTAGTAATAGTTTATAACCAGTAAATATTATAATTAATTAATTATATATATAGTATACAATTAGCCTTTTCTATTTATAGTATCTATTATTAAATATTTAGTTACTTTTGCTCTATACTTAGAATAATATCTAAGCTCTTCACCCTATATATAGATTTAACTATAAACTTTACCTAATAATAGTATTCATACTAATACTAGCTTACAACTAGTTTAAACAGTAATGAAATTACTTATTATTATAGATAATTATACCCCTAGTTCTAATATTTAACTCTATAGTAATAGAAGACTTTATAGTAATAATCTATATAGGGGGAACTTTATTAAAAATAGGGCTTAATATATATAGCTAAAAGTAACTACTAAAGTTATAGGATTGAGAACTTTTATAAACTTCTTAAGATAGAATAAAATAAAATACTAAAAACTAGGTATTCTATAATCTATTATTTTTCTATAATTTTTATAATAGAATTAAAATCTCCTTAAAATCTATATAGCTATTTATAAAAAGATAACTATAAGATAGGTATAGAAATATCTGATTATAACTATTATAACTAAGGCTATTAGTATATTAAACTAAGTTTTAATAAAGTTATCCTAAATATTATAATTAATAAGTAGCTTATAGATATTTAAAAGACAATTATCTAATTATCCTATAAGATATTATACTAAATTAGTAATATTAGAGATTAGGTATTAATTAGATAATATTTTAATATTAATATTTTATTGTAACATTAGTTATTAAATATTTTAGAATATTATAATAATATGATTATAGGGGTTTTAAAAGCTATCTAGCTATACTAGAAGTATCAATATTTATATAAATATTACTTATATATTAGCTATACTCGATATATTAAGATTATTTATTAATAAGAATAAATTAAGTCTTATTATACTTATATAGAGATTATAAATTAGTTTATATTAATAGTAGAGAACTTTCATATTAGTAATATAAAGTCTTATCTTAGGGGTAAGTAGGGCTTAGTAGGAATATTAAGGTTGTAGATATTAAGATTAAAATAAATATTCAAACAGAGTACCTATAGTTAGTAGTAATTAAATATCTCGAGATATTTGAATTATGCGTAGTTGTGAAGGTATAAGGGCGTAAGGTTATTATAGAAAGAGTTATTAGTTATTTATTATTAAAAAAGTTGATATAGGGTAGATATACTAGTTATAGCTATAAGGGGTTTAGTTTTAGATTAACTAGAGGCTACCTATAGTAGTTAGTAAGGGGGTAGGAGGGCTGAAGTTATACTTTAAAGGGTAATATATCTACTAATAGTCGTAATAGAGAGCGAGCTATCAGCCCCTCCTATTATTAAATATAGTATATATATATATATATACTTTATATTATAAGGATAAATCTATATAATAATCCTTTTATTCTTATTAGTCTAAATAAGTAAGTTGACTACTTAGTTACTTATTACTATAGTTTTAGCTACCTTAATACTATATTTAACCTAATAGTCTATTTATCTAATTAATATACTATTAGATATTCTTCTTTTAGAGCTTGATTTAATCCTATAATTAATATATTTAATAATATAAATCTATATTTTATCTCTAAAGATATTATAATTATTACTCATATACTTACTATTAAATCAATATATCTTATTAAATAATATTTTAAATCTTTTTATGAAATTAGTTAATAAACAATATATTATTTTAGAAATGTCGAATAGTTTCCCTTAAGATATATGTAAAGCTTTAGGGATTTGTATAATCTTATACATTATTCCTCCTAACCCGAATTGTTCTTTATAATAAGACTTTATAATATAAATATAATTATCTAGTTATTTAATTTAATTAATTATGAGCTTAATATTAATATACGTCTAAGGGTTATTATTAATAATCTTCTTTAGACTAAGGTTATTACTACTTTTAAGCTATTTAATATATGAAATTATTATTGTATGATAGATATAAACCTTCTAAGTTTTAAAAGGTATCTAATATATTCTAAATTCTTTCTAATCTTCTATTGTAAATATTAATAACTCTTCTAATGATATTTAACACTTTTCTCTATTTATTAAATTAATATATCTTTATTTAATATTTCTACTAATCTTTCTTTTATAAATTCCCTATCTAATAAAAGGTATATCTTTCTATCAATTAGGTAATTCTTAAGTAATTATAATATTCTTCTCTTTGTTTTATTAAAACATATCTCTTCTTCATTTTAAAAAACATTTTAATAAGTATTTTATAAACTTTCAACAAAGACGTCTTATTCTCTTTATATTATATTCAATAATAAATATATATATTATTAATACTTATAAGAAAGACTAATAGCTTGCTCTCTACTATAACTATCAGTAGATATATTTCCTCCTGAAGTATAATTACAACCTTTCTACCTTTCTTCTAACTACTATTACTAACTTTTGATTAGTTTACAGCTACATCTCTTATAATTATAACTAGTATACTTACTTATATTAATCCTTTTAATAATAAATAACTAATAAGTCTTCTTACAATAACCTTATACCTTTATACTTTTATACCCTAATAGCTATATATAATTAAAATATCTCGAGATATTTAATTACTACTAACTATAGGTATTTTGTTTAAATGTTTATTATAATCTTAATATCTATAATCTTAATATCCTTTAGACTAAGTCTTACTTATTCTTAAAATAAAACTTTGTATTATTAATACAAAGATTCTCTACTATTAATATAAACTAACTCATAATCTCTATGTAAATATAATAAGACTTAGCCTACTCTTATTAGTAAATAATCTTAATATATTGATTAAATATAACTATTATATATATAATACTTATATGAATAGAAATACCTTTAACATCATCAGATAGCCTTTAAGATCTCTATCATTATATTATTATAATACTCTAAAGTATTTAATAATTAGTATTATAATAATATATTAATATTAGGTATTATCTAATTACTATTTAATTTCTAATATTATTAGTTTTATATAATAAGTTATATATTACCTAGATAACATTCTTTTCACTATCTACAAACTACTTATTAATTATAATTCTTAGGATAATTGTATTGAAACTTGTTCTAATAAAGTAATAGTTTTAATTATAATAATTATAATTAGATAAGTCTATATTTATTCTATAAGACTTTCTTTATAATTAGCTATATGGAATTTAAAGAGATTCCAATTATATTATAAAAAGTATAGAGAAATAATAGATTATTGAATACCTAGCCTTTATAAGTACTTTATTCAATCCACTTTTGAAAAAGTTTCAAAGGATTCTTAGCTCTATAATCTTAATAATTACTTGTAATTATATATATAAAGCTTTAATCTTAATACGGTTTTCTCTAACTATTATTATAAGGTTTTCTGTTATTATAGAGTTGAATATTAAAGCTAGAAGTATAGTTATCTATAATAATAAGTAATCTTATTGCTATTTTAATTAGTTATGGGTTAGTAATAGTATAAATACTATTATTATGTAAAATATATACTTAAGTCTATATATAGGGTAAAGAGCTTGGATATTGTTCTAAGTATAAGGTAAAAGTAACCAAATTATTAATAATTTTATTTCTATTAGAAAGTATCACTTATTCTCCTTACTTCTTAAATATAATCTTCTAATACATACTAATTAATATTTTCATTCTAATTCATTAGAATATTCTCTTATACATATTAATATAAATTACTATATTCAAAGTATTCTATACTTTCCTAGATATATTAATAAGATCTAAAAAAGAGGATATAATCTAAAATAATAAATTAAGAGAATATCTACAATTAGTATACCTTTTATCATATTTTAAATACAAATATTTCTCTAAGGGCTTCAACTTTAGAAGTATAAATACTCATTAGATAAATTATAATTATTAAACAGAACTCTTTTTCAATAGAATTCTATATATATCTTCAAATTGTAATTTTTAAAGACTTCTGAAAGTAATAACTCTTAGTTTAATGATTTTACTTAATAATATATAAGAGAAATAGTATAATTTAACTAAGTGAGAATGGAATCGAAGTTGATATAATTATCAATCTAATCCACTTAACTATGACCATATAAATATACTACTAGTAGTAGATAGGAATGATAAGAAATAATACTTAAATACTATAAGTTATTATTATATATATTTATTAATATACAGAGTAGTAACTTCTCTTGATATGTTATAAAAGCAGGATTTGAAAATAAAAGCTATTATATTTATTGAATAAGTAGTAATATTTACTTTTCTTAATTAATGTATATTCTTTTTCTCTTATATTATCTCTTATAATCATTCTTCTCTCTTATATTTTAAATCTTATTAAAATATTA
>AMCV02000009.1:1569367-1587574 GCA_000350065.2 Colletotrichum orbiculare MAFF 240422
ATAATTACTAATCAGAATATTCTAAAACTAAGCGTAGTACTATAAAAGAAGGCTTTTATACTCTCTTTTAGCATATAATTAGATCAACTAACTATAATACTCTTTTACTAAATTTAACTATTATTTACTTTTTTATACTATATACTCTTTCCTTAAGAATATCTAGTATATATACTTTTAATATAAGGTATTACTTTACTAGATATAGGCTACCTACCTACTTATTTTTCAATAAGTTATAAGCTTAGGGTTTTATTACTTATGTTATTCTATCAAATCTCGAGATCCTCTTAATCGAATTATATGAAACTCGATAATTAAATTATTTATTATATCTCGAAAAAATTCAACTATTTATATCGGCTAATATAATATTTAATATAGTAATATTATATATATTCACTTATTAAAACCTCCTCTTTTTACTTACTAGTAACCCTAGAGTTACTACTTCAATATTACTCTACTTCTTTTATAAAATACTTATTCGACTTATTTGAATCGACTTTTCGAAAATTAAAAAAACTAATTTTCTATATTAGTAATACTACTTAGCTATTAAGTAGTATTTTAGCCTTACTATTTAGCTAAATTCTTAGCTACTTTCAGAAGCCTTTTAGCTAAAAATATATTATATTTATAATTATAGCTAATATTATTAAGACTATTATAAGCTATTTAATACCTGAAAAACAGAGGCTAATAGGTATTAAAAACTGGTCTACCTAGTTCTACTCCTTAAAGCTTTATTTTAAGCTTTTAAAATTATTCGAATTTTTCGAAAATAAGGAGGCCTATAAGGCTATAACTAAAGAATAAAAAATTCAGGTTCTATTACTTATATAACAAAACGTTACTATAGAGCCTTTGAGCCTTATTTTCAATTTATAAGGCCCCTATCTAGCTATAATTACCTTAAAGGCTAGCTATAAGAATATTAGTCCTATATTATAATAATAGCTATATCTCGAATTTCACACTATAAAATTCGAAAATTATAACTCTCTTACTAAATTTATTAATGCTTTTAAAAGCTACTTATTTAAGTTAGTTACTATAGGTGCTAATATAGATAATATTAATTAAAAAACCGTTTTTATAATAGCTTTATAGCACTTTTACCCTATATAGTTAGAGTATTAAAGGTCTAATTTAAGATTAATAGAGTCTCTTACCTTATAGGTTCTTATAGCTAATATTTCAGATAAAAACTATAGGGAATTCGATACTTCTATATAAAATAGTTTTACTAAAAAGCCTTTTAGAAAGTCTACTATACTTAATCCTTCTAAAAGATCTAAAAAATCTAAAAATAGATCTAAAAGCCTTATTTATAGTACTAAAAAACGCGCTAAAAAAGGAAAATCCTACTAAAAAGATTATTCAAAAGATTTAAAGCTTTCTAATAAGTAATAAAAGCCTACCTCTAGGGTTTTTACAACCTCTATAACATTAGTTATATTAACTAAAATAAAACCTAAAGGCTCTATAAATAAGGTTTTTATAATATCTAAAAGTACTATTTATTAGGAAAATTCATTATTAAGTACTAAAAGGCTTTCTAAGCCCTCTAAGAAACCTGAAAATATAATACCTTATCCTAATAAAAATCGCTAGCTTTATAATACAGGCTCTACTATTCATATAACTAATAGTTTTTAGTTTTTTATTAAAATAAATACTTTATAGAACCTAGCTTTTGTATTTATAGGTAGGAGTCCTGTAAATCCCTCTAGTATAAGTATTATAGCACTACTTATTTACTATAAAAGTTCTATAAATCCTATAAAATTAACTAATACTTTTTATATTTTAGAATTTCTAATTAATATTTTTTCTAGAGTATTATACTATAATAAGGGTAGTTTTATTAGGGATAATATCCTATACGATACTAAAAGTAACTTTTTTATAACTCTAAATTTATAGCGTGGGTTCTATTTACCTATAGCTATAAAAAAGCTTATAGAGCTTTTACTTACTAAAAGCTACTATAATTCTCAGCCTTTTTAGAAAATATAAAAAGAAATTTTCTAAAAATAAAGTATAACTATTATACTTATATTAAAATTGACTAAATTTATAGATAATTCTAATTATAGTTTAGTAAGGTTTATAATATCTACTAATTATAATATAGAGCTTTCTAAAAATTTAGTTAATTTATCTATTAAGTTATAAAGCCCTACTTAAGTTATAGAAGGCTTTATAGTAGATTTTGAGGTTTTTATAATTATTAAGGCTTCTAAATTTAAAACTGAATTAACTACTGTTACTATAGAGTAGTATTATTACCTAAGGTATCTTAGTTATTTTTTTTTAGCTAAAATAGCTAAAGTTACAGAAGGGATACCTATAAATTAGCTAAAAGAGGTTGATTTAAAGTATTCTAATTATGCTAAAAGTAAAATTATAAAGTAATAGTTAAAAATTAATTACAATAAGGCTATTGAACTACTTTATTAAATCTATATTAATTTAATTAAAGTAAGTTTTACTAGTAATATAAGGAATAATTATACTATTCTCTATACTGATAATTATAGCTCTTATAGAGCTATAGATTTTATAGTTAAAAAAGACGAAATTTTTAGCTATATTATAGTTTAATTAGAGTATTATAAAAATCAATTAGGTATTTATCTTAGTATTCTATACCTTAATAAGAGCTAAGAATTTAACTTTAAACTTTTAGAGGGTTATACTAAAAAAGGGGTATTATTATAGAAGCCTTAGTATTTTATACTTCTAAACAAAATAGTATTACAAAGCGTACTAATAGGGTTTTAATAGAAAAAACCCGTATTATTCTATTTTTAGAAAAAATACTTTTCTATATTTAAGATACTATTATATTTATAGTAGTTAAATTAGTTAATTTAACTATTATAATAAGACTTTTAGTTACCCCTATATAAATTTTACTAGATTTTGTCTTTCTAGAAGATAATAATAAGCCTAACTTGAGGGACTTAAAACTTATAGGTATTAAAGTTTTAGTATATTATTTTTCTAAAAAATATAAAGATAATAATAAATTCACTGTTTTTATAGAAGAAGGCTTTTTTATATCCTATAAAAATACTTCTAAAATCACTCTTATTTTTATACTAACTAAACCTCATAAATCTATATTAATATTTATAGCTTATTTTAAATTTCTTAATACTATAGTAAGGGGGGTACTTTCTACTATTTCAAACTTTAGTATTAATAATTTAAAGCCTATTATAGTAATTACAAAAATCTTACCTCCTAGAAAGTCTTCTATACCCTATACTTTTACTACTTATTTAGAACTTTAAATATTAAAATAAACTCTAAATAGTACTAAAAGAAATAATTAGCTTAAAGCTATTTATATTAAAATTAGCTAGCTAATTAATCGAGGGGTTTTTAAAACTATTCCTATTAAATAGCTTTATAATAAAAATCTTATAAAAAAGCCTATAGCTATAAGATGGGTTTTTAAGCGTAAGCTTAATCTAGATAAGATTATAAATGAATATAAAGCCTATTTAGTAACTAAAAGTTTTTAGTAAAAATATAGTATAAATTATTTCTAGACTTTTACTATAAGCTCTAATCTAGTTATTTTGAGAACTTTTTTAGTTATAGTTATAGCTAAAAACTAGGAGATCTACTATATTAATATAATTAGAGCTTTTTTATATAGGGATTTAGAGGAAGAGATTTATATTGAAATCTCTTAACTACTTCTTATTAAATTTTCTAAAAAATTTCCTAATTTAAATATTATAAGGTTTAACCCTATTATAGATTAAGTTTTATTACTACTTAAAGCTCAATATAGACTTAAATAGAACCCTAGATAATAGTAAAAGAAAATTTAGAAAATTCTATAAGATCTAGGATTTTTACTTTTAAAATCTAATAAAACTACTTACTATAATAATAGCCTTAAAAGTCCTATTTATGTAGTTACTTATATAGATAATCTTTTAGTTTTTAGAAAAAATCTAACTACTATAACTAAATTTAAATCTTCCCTTAGAAGATTTATTAATATAGAAAACCTAAGAGAAATATTACATTTTTTAAGGCTTAATATAACTCGAAATCAAGCTTAAAAAATTCTATAGGTATCTTAAGCTTACTATATTAAGTAGTTATTATTTAAGAATAATTTAACTATTATAAAATCTTCTAAATTCCCTCTTAATCCTAAAGTTTTAAAAGATTTATCTCTTATAGAAGGAAATCCTAATTATAGCTTTAAAAAGGATTTACTATAGTAATATTAATATTTAGTTAGTAGCCTTATATATACTATAATTATAACTAGGCTTGATTTAGCTTTTTTAGTAACTTTTATTAATAAGTTTCTATATAAACCTACTGAAAAACTATTGAAAATAGTTATAAGTATATTTAGATACCTATCTACTACTACTAATTTAATACTTACTTATAGAAGGAGCTTTATTATAAATTTAGTAAGCTATACTAATTCAGATTAAACTAGTTACTATAATACTTGAAAATCTACTAGAAGCTATTTATTTACTATAAATAGTAGCTTTATTTCGTAGAAATCGAAAAAATAGTTTATAGTAGCCTTATCTATTACTAAAGCTAAATTTAATAGTCTACAAGAAACTATTAGAAAAACTAAGTAATTATAAAGTCTTTTTATAAAACTAAATATTCCTATAAAACTCTTAACTATTTATACTAATAATAGTAAGGTTTTAGCTCTAGCCTATAACTTAGAGTACTACTAGCATACTAAATATATAACTATAGACTATTTTTTTACTTAGTAAGAAGTTTTACTTAGTAATATAGAAGTTCGATATTTATCAACTTCTAAAATACTTACTAATAGACTTACCAAACTTCTTCCTAATGTTAAATTTACTGAATTTCTTAGGCTTATAGGTCTTACTAATACTATAAATACTTAGTAATTTTACTGAGATTTTTAGTTTATTTTTAATACTATTATTCTATATTATAGTACTAATACTTAAATTCGGATATATCTCTTTAAATACTACAGATTATTATTAGTATCTTAATACTTTTTATAAAATACTTAGATTAATTACTTATAGTACTTATTGTTTTATAAAGTACTTGTTTGGGTATTGTTTTTATAGGGTACTGGTTACCTACTTTTTTACTTATTTATCTTTTATTACTATAAAATAAAAGAAGGAGTATTAAAATATTAGGCTATAGGTGTTTACCCTATAGTAGTACTCGACTTATTGTTAAATATTCAGTAGAATATTCTACCTCGTTCTTTTATAGGGTACTTACTAGTAATTAATGTTTGCATACGTAATTACTGATGTAAGCCTATATACTAGAATATTCTAATAATTACTAATTAGAATATTCTAGAACTAAGCGTAGTACTATAAAGGAAGGCTTTTATACTCTCTTTTAGCATGTAATTAGATTAACTAACTATAACACTCTTTTACTGAATATAACTATTATTCACTCTTTTATACTATATACTTTTTCCCTGAGAATATCTAGTATATATACCTTTAACGTAAGGTATCACTTTACTGGATGTAGGCTACCTGCCTACCTACCTTTCAACAAATCTTAATATTAATTATAAAATATTTTCTCTTTGAGATTTCCAAAGTATATAATAGCTATATTTAGCTAAATAATTATATATTCAATACTTATCTAATACTTCATTCATTATTAATAGGTAATACTAGTTAATCTTCTATTTTATTAATATATAACTCAATATTGGATAATATCTAGAGATAAAAATAATAAATTATAGTTTTATAATATCTTCAGCTTTAATATTATTTATTATAATATGATAAACTTAGTTATTTTCTAGGTTTCTCTATAGAATATCTACTATAGATATAAATAATATAGAGGGAAAATGTTATAAAAGTATCTATTATCATTTTATATTACTAGCCTTTCTATATTACTTCTCAAAGTCTCTTTATTAAATAAAACGATATTCTCCTCTTAAAATCCTTTTCTTCTTATTATTATAATATCTCAAATTGACTTAAATATTAGAGCTTAATATTAGAGTTTCAAGAACGTTTAGCTTTGAGATTATGATTACTAGAAGAAAATTTATTATAATATTATAGTTATTAGATTAATTGTTTATTATCTCTCTACTTATTAAATATGTAGAAAGTATTAAGAGATAGTAATAAGGAATAGTAATTCGCTATAAATCCTTCTTCCTTACTTATATTAATTCTATTGTATTTATTACTATACTCTTACCTTAACAAGTTCGTAGAAATCTAAATCATTAGTTTATTATATAATAGCTATAAATAATATCAAATTAATAAGTTATAACAAGTTTACTTTCTTTCCCTATTTTCATTATATATACTTCTAGAAGTTATATTAATATCTTAAGATAATACATAATTATAATAACTTTAAGCTTTCTATTTTAACATATAAGCTTCTTGAAATTTCCTTAAAAGTATTATAATCTTATTTCTTTAGATTATCTTTTATTAATTTATAGTTGAATCATAATAAATAATATTAATAATAGTAAAATATTACTAATTGTTAAAATATTAAGCTATAGGTGTTTACCCTATAGTAGTACTCTACTTACCGTTGAATATTCTGTGGAATATTCTACCTCGTTCTTTTACAGGGTACTTATCAGTAATTAACGTTTGCATACGTAATTACTAACATAAGCCTTAATACTAGAATATTCTAATAATTACTAATTAGAATATTCTAAAACTAAGTATAGTACTATAAAAGAAGGCTTTTATGCTCTCTTTTAGTATATATTTAGATTAACTAACTATAACACTCTTTTACTAAATATAACTATTATTTACTCTTTTATACTATATATTCTTTCCCTAAGAATATTTAGTATATATACTTTTAATATAAAGTATCACTTTACTAAATATAAGCTACCTACCTACCTACTTTCTAATAAATTATAAGCCTAGGGTTTTATTACTTATATTATTTTATTGAATCTCGAGATCCTCTTAATTGAATTATTCAAAACTCGATAATTAAATTATCTATTATATCTTAAAAAAATTCAACTATTTATATCGTTTAATATAATATTTAATATAGTAATATTATATATATTTATTTATTAAAACCTCTTCTTTTTTTACTTACTAGTAACCCTAAAGTTACTACTTCGACTTTACCCTACTTCTTTTATAGGATACTTACTTAACTTATTCAAATCAACTTTTTAAAAATTAAAAAAACTAATATTCTATATTAGTAATACTATTTAGCTATTAAATAGTATTTTAATCTTACTATTTAGCTAAATTCTTAGTTACTTTCAGAAGTCTTTCAACTAAAAATACGCTATATTAATAGCTATAGCTAATATTATTAAAACTATTATAAGTTATTTAATATTTAAAAAACAGAAACTAATAAGTACTAAAAACTAGTCTACCTAGTTCTGCTCTTTAAAGCTTTATTTTAAACTTTTAAAATTATTTAAGTTTTTCAAAAACAAAAAAACCTATAAAGCTATAACCAAAAAACAAAAAGTTCAAACTCTATTACTTATATAGCAAAATATTACTATAGAGCCTTTAAGCCTTATTTTCGATTCATAGGACCCCTATCTAGCTATAACTACTTTAAAAACTAGTTATAAGGGTATTAGTCCTATATTATAATAATAGCTATATCTTAAATTTCATACTATAAAATTCGAAAATTATAGCTTACTTACTAAATTTATTAATACTTTTAAAAACTACTTATTTAAGTTAGCTACTATAAGTGCTAATATAAACAATATTAAGCAAAAGACTGTTTTTATAGTAGCTTTATAGTATTTTTACCCTATGTAGTCAGAACGTCAAAAATCTAATTTAAAACTAGAAGAGCCTCCTATTTTATAGGTTTTTATAGCTAATATTTTAGATGAAAATCATAAGGAATTTAATACCCCTATATAAAATAACTTTACTAAAAAGTTTTTTAGAAAGTCTACTATACTTAATCCTTCTAAAAAATCCGAAAGATTAAAAAACAGATCTAAAAACCCTATTTATAATACTAAAAAACACACTAAAAAAAAGTCCTACTAAAAAAATTATTTAAAAAATTCAAAACCTTCTAATAGGTAATAAAAACCTACCTCTAGGGCTTTTTCAACTTCTACAACTTTAGTTATATTAACTAAAATAAAACTTAAAAGCTTTATAAATAAGGTTTTTATAATACTTGAAAGTACTATTTATTAGGAAAATTTATTATTAAATACTAAAAAGCTTTCTAAACCTTTTAAGAAACCTAAAAATATAGTACCTTACCCTAATGAAAATCGCTAGTTTTATAATACAGGCTTTACTATTCATATAGCTAATAGCTTCCAGTTTTTTACTAAAATAGATACCTTATAGAACCTAGCCCCTATATTTACAAATAGGGGTTTTATAAATCCCTTTAGTATAAATATTATAGAACTACCTATTTACTATAAAAATTCTATAAATCCTATAAAATTAACTAATACCCTTTATATTCCAGAATTTCTAATTAATATTTTTTCTAAAATATTATACTATAATAAGGGTGGTTTTATTAAAAATAATATCTTATATAATACTAAAAGCAAACCTTTTATAATTCTAAATTTATAGTATAAGTTCTATTTACCTATAGCTATAAAAGAGCTTATAAAACCTTTACCTACTAAAAGCTACTATAATTCTCAGCTTTTTTGGAAAATATAAAAGGAAATTTTCCAAAAATATAGTATAACTATTATACCTACACCAAAATTAACTAAATTTATAAATAATTCTAATTATAGTTTAGTAAGGTCTACAGTATCTACTAACTATAATACAGAACCTTCTAAAAATTTAGTTAATTTATCTACTAAGTTACAAAACCCTACTTAAGTTATAGAAGGCTCTATAGCAGATTTCGAGGCTTTTATAGTTAACCAGGCTTCTAAATTTAAAACTAAATTAACTACTATTACTATAGAGTAGTATTATCACCTAAAGTATCTAAATTATCCTTTTTTAGCTAAAACAATTAAAATTATAGAAGGAATACTTATAAATTAGCTAAAAAAAGCTAATTTACAGTATTCTAATTATACTAAAAGCAAAATAATAAAACAACAATCAAAAATTAACTATAATAAAACTATTAAACTACTTTATTAAATCTGTATTAATTTAATTAAAATAAACCCTACTAGTAATATAAAGAATAATTATACTATTCCCTATACTAATAATTACAACTCCTATAGAGCTATAGATTTTACAGCTAAAAAAATAAGATTTTTAGCTATATTATAACTTAACTAGAATACTATAAAAATCAATTAGAGATTTATCCTAATACTCTATACCTCAATAATAGCTAAGAATTTAACCCTAAACTCTTAGAGGGTTATATAAAAAAAAAGAGTATTATTATAGAAGCCTTAGTACTTTATACTCCTAAATAAAATAGTATTACAGAGTGTACTAATAAGGTTTTAATAGAAAAAACTTATACTATTTTACTTTTAGAAAAGCTACCCCTCTATATTTAGGATACTATTATATCTATAGTAGTTAAATTAATTAATTTAACTACTATAATAAGACTTTTAGTTACCCCTACACAAACTTTACTAGATTTTTTCTTTCTAGAAGAAAATAATAAACCTAACTTAGGAGACTTAAAACCTATAAATACTAAAGTTTTAATATACTACTTTTCTAAAAAACATAAAAATAATAATAAATTCACTATTTTTATAGAAAAAAGCTCTTTTATATCTTATAAGGATACTTCTAAAATTACTCTTATTTTTATACTTACTGGACTTTATAAATCTAGATTAATATTTATCATTCATTTTAAATTTATTAATACTATAATAGGAGAAGTACTTTTTATACCTTCTACTATTACAAACTCTAGTATTAATAATTTAGAGCTTATTATAGTAATTATAGAAACCTTACTTCTTAGAAAGTCTTCTATACCCTATACTTTTACTATTTATTTAAAGCCTTAAACGTTAAAATAAACTCTAAATAATACTAAAAGAAATAATTAGTTTAAAACTATTTATACTAAAATTAGCTAGCTAATTAATTAAGGAGTTTTTAAAGTTATTTCTACTAAATAGCTTTATAATAAAAATCCTATAAAAAAACCTATAGCTATAAGATAGGTTTTTAAGTATAAGTTTAACCTAGATAGGATTATAAGTAAATATAAGGCCTATTTAGTAGCTAAAGGCTTTCAGTAAAAATATAGTATAGATTATTTCTAGACTTTTACTATAAGTTCTAATCTAGTTACTTTTAGAACCCTTTTAGCTATAGCTATAGCTAAAAACTAAGAGATCTACTATATTGATGTAGTTAAAGCTTTTTTATATAGGGATTTAGAAGAAGAGATTTATATTAAAATCTCTTAACTACCTTTTATTAAATTTTTTAAAAGATTTCCTAATTTAAATATTATAAAGTTTAACCCTACTATAGATTAGGTTTTATTACTATTTAAAGTTCTATATAGACTTAAATAGAGCCCTAAATAGTAGTAAAAGAAAATTTGGAAAATTCTATAGGATCTAGGATTTTTACTTTTAAAATCTGATAAGGTTACTTATTATAATAATAGCCCTGAAGATCCTATTTATTTAGTTACTTATATAGATGATTTTTTAATTTTTAGAAAAAATCTAACTACTATAACTAAATTTAAATTTTCCCTTAGAAGATTTATCAATATAGAAAACCTAGGAGAGATATTATATTTTTTAAAGCTTAGTATAACTCGAAATTAAACCTAAAAAATTCTATAGGTATCTCAGGCCTACTATATTAAGTAGTTATTATCTAAGGATAATTTAACTACTATAAAATCTTCTAAATTCCCTCTTAATCCTAAGGTTTTAAAAGATTTATCTCTTATAGAAGAAAATCCTAATTATAGCCCTAAAAAGGATTTACTATAGTAGTATTAGTACTTAGTCGGTAGCCTTATATATACTATAGTTATAACTAGGCCTGACTTAGCTTTTTAATAATTTTTGTTAGTAGGTTTCTATATAACCCTACTGAAAAACTACTAAAAATAGTTATAAATATATTTAGATACCTATCTACTACTACTGATTTAGTACTTACTTATAGAAGGGGCTTTACTATAAATTTAGTAAGTTATACTGATTTAGATTGGGCTAGTTATTATAGTATTTGAAAATCTACTAGAGGCTATTTATTTACTATAAATAGTAGCCCTATTTTGTGGAAATCGAAAAAATAGTTTATAGTAGTTTTATCTACTACTGAAGCCGAATTTAATAGTTTACAGGAGACTATTAGAAAAGCTAAGTAGTTATAAAGCTTTTTTACAAAGCTAAATATCTTTATAAAACCTTTAATTATTTATACTGATAATAGTGGGGCTTTAGCTCTAGCTTATAATTTAGAGTACTACTAGTATACTAAATATATAGTTATAAACTATTTTTTTACTTAGTAAGAGGTTTTATTTAGTAATATAGAAGTTCGATATTTATCAACTTCTGAAATACCTGCCGATAGACTTACTAAACTTCTTCCTAGCTTTAAATTCACTGAATTTCTTAGGCTTATAGGCCTTACTAGTGCTATAAATACTCAGTAATTTTACTGAGATTTTTAGCCTATTTTTAATACTATTATTCTATATTATAGTACTAATACTTGAATTAGGGTATATTTCTTTAGGTACTATAGATTGTTATTAGTATCTTAATACCTTTTATAGGGTACTTAGATTAGATACTTATAGTACCTATTGTTTTATAGGATACTTATTTAGGTATTGCTTTTATAGGGTACTGGTTACCTACTTTTTTACTTATTTATCTTTTATTACTATAAGGTAAAAGAGGGGGTGTTAAAATATTAGGCTATAGGTGTTTACTTTATAGTAGTATTCTACTTACTATTGAATATTCTGTGGAATATTCTACTTCGTTCTTTTATAGGGTACTTATTAGTAATTAACGTTTGCGTACGTAATTACTAACGTAAGCCTGTATACTGGAATATTCTAATGATTACTAATTAGAATATTCTAGAACTAAGTGTAGTATTATAAAAGAAGGCTTTTATGCCTTCTTTTAGCATGTATTTAGATCAACTAACTATAATACTCTTTTACTAAATATAACTATTATTCACTCTTTTATACTATATATTCTTTCCCTGAGAATATCTAGTATATATACTTTTAACGTAAGGTATCACTTTACTGGATGTAGGCTACCTGCCTACCTACTTTCCAACACTAATGAATAAAGTCTTTAGCTTTACATAAAGAATATTTGACTTTTAGCTGAGACTCATATTCCAATTTATCTTATACTAATATCTATAGCTATAGTTACTTTAAGTCTTTAAATCGCAATAAGACTATACTAATAACATATAATATAATATATTTAACCTTAAGTTACACCTTCCCTACTATTAGCTAATAATAACCTCTATAATAAGTAGATTTCAATATATATACTTTTTTAATTACCTAATAACCTAACCCTAAGATATATTTAAAATATTTAGAATTATCCTTTAATACTTTATTCTTAGAAGCCTTTTACTTTACATAGAGAATATTTAGCACCCAGCTAGGACCTATACTTTAACCTACCCTATGCTAACTACTATAGCTATAGTTACTTTAAGTTTTCGAATATTATATAATAATTTATATTAATAGTATATAATAGTATAATATCTCTAACCTTAAGTTATTTTATTTAATAATACTATCTTAAGCCTTTCCAACTATTAGCTAATAACTACTAGTTACAGATTTCAATATATATATATTTTTTAGAATGAAATAATACCTAATAAGTTACTTCTAATATATATTTAAAATATTTAGAATTATTACTAGATATCTTACTTTTAAACACTAAATTCTTTTTTATTCTTTCAATCTTATACTTCTTAGTTATACTAATAGTTTTATCTATTAGTAATATTTTAAAGTTAAATTTAGTTATAACTATTTTAAGAAAGTTAGAAAGAATAATAAAGTTACTTTTATATAATACTAACTTATTTAAGTCTTTATAAAAATAGCTATAGTCTTTATAGTTATTAATAGTTTTAATAAGATTAATATTTATATTAAGATTATAAGGGTTAAGTATAGTAATAAGTAGTAGCTAGGGGTAGTCTGTATTCTTATTATTATTATTATTATTAGTAGTAGTAGTATTATTATAGACGGCTATTAACTTAAATATATTAAAGGATGAAGAGAAAGCTAATCTGTAGTCTATTACTTTCTTTTATCTATAGAACTAGTATTATTAAAGTATACTAGTAGTATTATTAGTAGCCAGCTAGTATAAGTCAATATTATAAGTACTACTATAGTAAGTTTAATACTTTAAAGCTACTACTAGTATATCAAGCTACAACCTACTATAGAAACTATTATATAGTTTATACTAATAAGTTTATATATCTAGTTATTATTCTATTACTTTATATTACTTATTTCTAGGTTAGAGCTAGGTTTAAACTAAATATTATACTACTAGGTCTTCTTTACTATATTTACTTATAGATATATATATAAGCTATAATATATTACTAGGTTTTTTTTTATTATAGAGATTTAATACTAGGTGTGACATAAAGCTACCTACTAAGTAGGAGGCTAAACATATAACACACTACTATACTTTATTCTTAGATACTAGATTCTTCTTTATTATTTTAACTTTCTTTTTAATTCTACTAATAGCTTTATTGTCTAATAATATATTAAGGCTAAATATAATTATAACAATTTTAAAAAGGCTAGAGAGAATAATAAAGTTACTTTTATATAAAGCTAGCCTTTTTAGACTCTTATAAAAGTAGTAATAATTCTTATAGTTATTAATAATTTTTATGAAGTTAATATTTATATTAAGGTTAAAAAGGTTAAATATAGTAATAATTCGTATTATTACTATTCGTATTAGTAGTATTATTATAAGATAGTCGGCTAGTCTGTGGTAGTCTACCACTTTCTTTTATATCTATAGCTAGTATTATTAAAATATACTAGTAGTATTATTACTCAATAGGTATTTAGCCGGTATAAATTAATATTATAAGTATTACTATAGTAGGTTTAATACTTCAAAGCTATTGCTATATAGATTATCACAAAGCCTATATTAATAAGTTTATACATCTAGTAATTATTCTATTATCTTTTAGCCCCTATATATTTCTAAATTAAGACTAAATTTAAACTAATAGCTATACTACTAAGTCTTTTTGACTATATTGACTTATAGAGATATATATAGGCTATAGTATATAATTAGGTACTTTTCTATTATAAAGATTGTTTACTAAATATTATATAAAGCTACCTACTAAGCAGAGGGCTAAAAATATAAAGCTCCATTACTAATTAATATAGATTTACAACTAATAAATATTATGATTACTTAATTATATAAATAATATATAACTAGTTATCTTTATTCATAATATCTATATTTATATTTTAGCCTCCATATATATACTATACGCTATAGGGATAGATTTATATAATAATCCCTTTCTTCTTATGAATTTAAATAGGTATATTAACTACTAAGTTACCTACTACTATAGCCTTAGCCATTTTAATACTATGTTTAACCTAGTAGTATTAAAATTTAGAAACTTTGAATTTAACAGTCAATTATATCTATTTTTTGTTTCATTCTCTTAGAAATACTTTTCGATAACATAAAGGATTTATAGAATCTTAGAAATTATCGAATTAATATAAAAGTTTAATTGAATTTATCTAGAAAGCTTGGTTTTTTAAGTTATTAAAAGTTATTTTTCTAAAGGAAATAGATATTTTTCTTTAGATATATTAATATTTCGAATTCAAATAGTTTCTTAATATATATACATTATTATTAACTATTAGATTAATTACACTATTATTATTATATATTAAATCGCTTAGGAGGCTATAGAGATATTAGATATTTAGTAGGAGTATATTAATAGAATCCCGTGAGGTATATATATTAGGTATATCTCTCCCAGTCTAACAGAAGCATACTAGTAAGTGAGTAGCTGAGAGACCGAATATATAACGGAAGGATCCTAGGGTATTCAATAGGAAATCCCGGGGATTTCCTACAGAAATACTATTTTAGAAGTTATAACAAAAAAGCTATGAAATCCTAGAAATAAGAATATAATAATTTAAACCTTAGTAATAAATATAAGGGTTATAGTTATAAGAATATATAATATTACTATTATAGTTATATTATATAACTATATAAAAAGGAATTTATTCCCTATATATAATATTAAAAGAACTATACTTATTATATTAATAATTACTTTATATTTCTAATCCTTATTTATAATTTCTATTATATAGTAATATAACTAATTATTTAAAGTATTTATAATAATTTGCTATATTAATATTATAGTAAATTATCTATCAAATACTTATAAAATATTAATTAATTATTATAATAATACTTTAAAGAGACTCCTATTTAATTAAGGAGTATTTATATAATAATAATAATAAGTTTATAATAGATAAGCTAACTAGGAAGTTCTAAATATTTAAAATAATTATCAAGTTATAAAAAGAAGAAATCGCCTTATACAAATAGTAGTAGACTGAATCTATTAAATTATATATAAAACTAAAACCTTATTAAAATTATAAAATATAATACTATTAATATCCTAAGAAAGAATAATTCTACTCATAAGTACTACTTATTTTGAATTTATAATTAGTTATAATAATCCTATATTAGTAATTTAATTAGATATTATAATATAAGAAACCCTAGTATTTACTAAAAGAAATATTAGGAATTTTAAAATTGAATAGATTCTAGAAAATTAATTTAAAGATTTCAAATTAAAAATACTTTAAGATTACTATTTTTAAAGTAGTTTAAATTAGATTATATAGTTAATATAACCTATCTATAAACTTAAGATTTATAATCTAATGATAAAAAGTTAAATTAGTAAAACTAATAATTTATATATTCATAATTAGTTACAAATAATATCTTAACTATACTAATAATTTTAATTATATATGTTAATAAAAAGTTAAAGATTTAAGAAACCTTCTTAAGAATGTATATAAAATTAGGAATTATCCTAAAAGGTTTAATTAGAAATTGATTATACTTACTTATATTTACAAAATCTAATCTTATAACTTATATTATAAAATTTAATAAATTTATATATTACCTTTAACATAGTAGAGAAATAATTATAAAAGAAGATCTTATATACTTATTTATCTAAAGAATAAATTCTCAATATAGAAATTAAATAATTAAAATAAGATTTAATAATTAATATAGAGATATTATAGATGTAGAAGTTTTATAAATAGATCTTATAAATAAATCCTATTTCTATAGAAGGAAGATATTTATTACTTAATCTATTATAATTTAGATAAGTAAATATAAAGTATTAATTATACCAATTAGAAAGACTAAATTTACCTATTATAACTATAAGAAATCTAGATATTTCGCCTAATATTATACTTTAAAAAATAAAGATAAAATAGAGTTAAAACTACTAGAGAAATCGCCTAAAAAGAAGTAATTCTAATTTAGAAATATTAAGAAAGAATTATAATCTTATTTAATATAAATCAACCCTTAAGATTTCTATACTTTTCAAGAAGATTATAATAGTAAAATATAATACTACTTATGTTAGAGAGATATTAAAGGAATAATAAAGATTTTAAATAAAAACGAACTATAAGATTTATGAGTAAATATCTATATTATGAATAATTTATTATAACATAATAATTATACCCTAATAATAAATATAAAACTTATTATAATAAGTATAAAAGTAATTTACTTAGACTATATTAGAATAGTTATATTAATATTTAATAATAAATTAAAGATCTAACTTAGAGATATTTTATATATAGAAAGACTTTTTATAAATATATTTAGTAGGGAAAAGTCCTATCTTAGTAGCAGATATTTCTAAAGAAATAATATTATAAATCCTAATAGAATAATCCTTATATATTTAGATATATTAAAATAGGGGTTTAATCTTATTATACAAAACTAATGAAATACTATTATTCTAATAGTATTATTTTTCATTTAATAGAAAATAGATTTAGAACTATAATATTAAAAACTAGACTATTTGAAATATTAAGAGATAAGGTTAATAATCCGGCTTCTTAAAAGATATCTATTATAAATAGAAAATATTATCTTAATACTATATAAAACCTACGATTTATTAGAAAATCTCTAGTATTCCCTAAGAACGCCTTAAGAAAGAATAATAAAACCTAGATATATTATTTATATTAATATTAGAGAAGTAAAATTAGTAGACTAATAGAAATACTTTCTATTAGTAATAGATAATAAGTGAAATCTTAAATTATTAATATTTAATAATATAAAAGATAGATTAGTATACTAGATATAATTTCTTATTATAAAAAAAGAAGTATTTTAGAAACCTAATCTAATTAATCTATATAAGTAGTACTAATAAATGTATAGTTATTTTCTTAATAATATTATTAAGAGATAATAGTATAGAAGTTAAAATATTTTTATTGTATTTCTATAAGTAAAATAGGATATTAGAAAGAATAATTTAAATTATATTAAATAAAACTAGGATCCTATGAGTAGATATAGATATCCCGGAATATCTATAAGTATAATTATTAATAATAGCTATCTATATTACAAATTGATTATATATGATAATTATATCAAATAAAATACCTATTTAAGTATTAACTAAAGATTTAGAACTAGAAAAGAATTCTATTCTTAATATAAGCTAATTCTGAATTGTTAGTAATACCTATTTTACTAACATTAATCTAGAGATTTAAGTTAAATCTGAGAAGATAAACTTTAAATAGAGAGAAATATTCTAATTAGTTATAAATAAAGCTGAGTTTATAAGATATAGATTTAATTATAGAATAAGATTATTATTATATCTATTATTATATTTTAGAAATTAATAAATAGTAAAGTTAGAAAGTTATAAATCCTACTTTTTAGTTAAACACTAAGATCATAGTAATATGTTAAGATAGTTTTATTAGTTTTAAAAGTCTTCTAATTATAACTTAGAATATCTAAAGAAATACTAATAG
>AMCV02000009.1:1594429-1624054 GCA_000350065.2 Colletotrichum orbiculare MAFF 240422
ATTAAATTAACTTTAAATTATATAACTTATAAGAATAATTTAACTTTTCTAGATTTTAACTAAAAATCTTATTTTATAATATATTTTATAATTAAGGAATAATCTAATATAATACTAACATTTAACTTTTATAAAAAAATAATATTATAATATTTAGACTACTATTTAAAAAATTAATTGAAAAAGAAGTTAAAAGTATTATTACTAATAGTATTATAGAGATTATCTAGTATAACTCTATCTTCTATAAGAATTATAAATATTTTAAGTCTTATATTTTTAATAAAGTTAAAAATAAAAATACTAATAAAATATATAAGAAGTTAAAACTTATAATCTAAAGCTTTAGAGATAATAGTAAATTTAAAATATTAATATAATTACTAATAATCTAATAAAGTAGTTAGTAGTTAATTTTAGCTATAACTTTAACTTTCTTTTAGTATACTAATATAATAATATAACTTTATAATATTATATAAACCTATATTTAAGTTAAAATAAAGCTTACGAGGTATATTATAACTAAACTACTTTTATACCTTAAGGATTAATACCTTTCTAGCTTTATTATAATTATTATTAAACTACTATATAGTTTTACTAAAACTAGTATTTACTAATAAGTAATGTATTCTAAATATTATGAAAAGTAGTTATAAATAGAGATATTAATATATAACTTATACTTCTTCATCTTATACTTTCAAAATAATGCCTTTAGCTTTATAAGTATATAAACTAATAATACTTTTAGCTCTTTAGATACTACCTTCTTATATCGTAAAGATAAAAAATTCTAAAAAACTTTATTTAAAGTTAAACTTAAAATAGTCCTCTTAAAAGTAGTATTATTAGTATTTAATAGAAATATCTTATTACTTAATAGTAATACCTTCTACTTATATTAAAAGTACTAAAGGTAAAAACTCACCCTTATTAATATATATATAACGCCTAAAGTATTTAAAAAGGTATATATTGAATAATATATATATAAGGTATATCTTATTTTAATATATTAGTTTGAAGTATTATTCAACTTCTCCTATATAGTATAAAAGTAAAAACCCTTAGGTAATAATACTACTACACTTAATAAATACTTTAAGTGGCAAATTAAATACTTTAACTATAGTTTTAACTTTATATTATTTAACTTTTTTAAAATATATTTCTATACTTTTATTAATAACTTATTTACTAATAATTCTAACTTTTTATTTTAATTAAGATTTATAATAATCTTAAGCTAAAAGACTATAACTAGTAATAGTTAGTTTAACTTCTATAGTAACCTTATATATTATTTTTCTATAAAAAATAAAATTTTTTTTAGGAATATACTTACTTTAGAAATTTTTTCTATAATAGTTAGTATAGATTTCGCCTATATTATAACTATATTACTTAAGAAGATCCTTTAGTATTAAAAACTCTTTTAAATCCTAATTATTATATATACTAATTTATACTTACTCTATGAATACTTTATAAAACTTAGTACTACTAAAGAAAAACGCTTTATAATTAATATTATAATATTAAAGTAGTTATATAAATACTGCGAATTCTATAAAATATAGTAGATTAATAGAGATAATAATATTACTAATATCTTTATAAAAAGTATACTAAATTATACCCTTAAGAGATTTATTAATTTAAACTATATAACTATTTAAATAAAGAGATAGGTGACTTAAGTAGAGTAAATAAATAGGTATTTAAATATTATTAAGGTAAAAAGGTGTAAATTACTAAAAGTACTATTTTTTATGTAAATAGATAGGTATTAAGGTATATAGTAAAAAGAAAAGTTGCTAGTATTAGTTATATTATGCTATAAGGTATGTAGTAACTATATATATTACTATATATATAGTAGTATACTTTCTATACCCTACTAGCGACAAATACTAGATACCTAGTACTAACTATAGCTAATTGTATAGTAATTAGTAAGTAACTACTATACTATAAATCTAGAGCCTTATATAGCGCCCCATATTATATAATATAATAATAATAATAATAAATAACTAGAATACTACTTTATACCTATACGGCAAGATTACGTATAGCGTATATTACCCTCTAGATAAACTAATATGTATTAATTATATAATTATATTTTAATTAATAATTAGATAGATATTTCTTATAATTAGAAGTTTAATATAATAGAGATTTTGATATTAGATTATTATAGTGAAATTATCTATTAAAATTAAATATTATATAAAGTTTAATATTATTTTTAAAGTTATATAGATTTAAAATTTCTTTAATAAGTTAGGAGAAATACTTATTAAGTTTATTTTAATATAAGTAGATAATATTAAATTAATTATACTAATTAAAAGAAAAAGTTCTAATAATAAAGTAAAATATATATAAGTTTATAACTATTTTATAAGAGAAGTAGTAAGTTAAAATGGAATAATCTTTAAATATATAGAAACTACTAATAATATTATTAATAGCTTTATAAAACTCTTTAGAAAACTTTTATTTGAATAAATTAGAAATCTTATAAGTTTTAAAAAATATAAAAACCTAAGAAATAATATTAAATTAGTAGAATTACTATTTTAATAAAGAGAAGTATAATAGAAAGATTTTATAGTATTTTATAGAAAATCCTAGGGATTTCCTAGAGAAATACTATTTTAGAGGTTTTCATAAAAAAGCTATAAAATCCTAGAAATAGAAATATAATAATTTAAATTTTAATAATAAATATGAAGTTTATAACTATAAGAATATATAGTATTACTATTAAGGTTATACTATATAACTATATAAGGAGGGAGCTAATCCCCTATATATAGTATTAAATAGACTATACTTATTATAATAACAACTACTTCGTATTCCTGATCCCTGTTTGTAGCCTCTGTTACAGAACGAATGTCGCCAAACCCTTTCAATCCAAAGCCACGCATCCTTCCTTTCACCTCGCATCAACATCACCAAACTTTCTCTTCCCTTGCTCTGCACAGCGTCCATCTCACCGAACTTGACTCTTCGCGCTTGACACCTCGAGGGTAGAGCTAATATTCAGAGGAGACCTTTGCGCCGCTTAGCTAATATCCGATAACAAACATCATGGCAACTCCGAAGTTCAACTCCAAATCACCTACGATACGACGCATACGTTAGTGAGCATTCGGCGTGAAACACGTCTAATATCATATCTGACTTAACCGGGCACTAGTGCGTGAGGCGGCAGAGATATCCAACTCCCCATCACCAGATTACACGGCAACCCCACTAGAATCAGATCTATTCGAGTGGCATTTCACCTTTCGTGGCCCTCCAAACTCTCCATACAGTGATGGCATCTACCATGGTCGCATAGTGCTGCCACCTAGCTATCCCTTACGTCCACCGAGTTTCCGCTTCCTCACGCCGAGTGGCCGGTTTGAAACGAATCGGGAGATATGTCTGAGTATCAGTGGCCACCACGAGGAAACCTGGCAGCCCGCCTGGGGTGTGAGGACGGCCCTGGTCGCGTACGGTTTCCCCGTCCTGCTAGTCTTGAAGCGTCTGTACTGACCGTGTCTCTCTCTTCTTTCTCTCTAGACTACGTAGCTTCATGGAGACAGATCCAAAGGGTCAGCTGGGCGGCCTTGAGACGAGTGACGCTGTGCGAAGGCGTCATGCGGCAGTTTCGCATATTTTTTCCTGCTCAACATGTGCTAGAACCAACCTTGAAATCATGCAAGAGTGTGAAGAGAATGCCAAGGCTGCGGCCGGTTCCTCGGAACCTGCCACCGACGTCAAGATACCTTCGGATTTGAACATGGGCTGGAGGGACGAGATGGCCAGGTCGGCGGGAACGGAGGGTGGCAAGCCTCTAGCAGAAAGGTCGCAGATCGAGCAATCCGACACCGAGAGTGTCGAGCTGGCCGAAGGCTTCGTGCCTACGGCGAGCGAGTCCATTGTGTCGAACTCGACTGCACTTACATCGCGAGGCGCAGTTGCTGGCCCGGGAGAAGAATGGTCTTTGGCTCGACCAGCCGTGACAGGACCCGCTGCAACGAGAACTACCACAGTGCCTCCGGAGACTAACATTGGACAAGTACCCCAGCTTCAACATGACGAGGGTGTACCGCTGTGGGTGGATCGAGCCATCGTGGCATTGATTGTTCTATTATTGGCCATGGTTCTTAAGGTCCTACTTGAATATTAGCATGCCGGTGTAATGGGCTATCGCACCCACTAGACGTTCGATGCATGGTGTTAGTTCGCATTCAACCTGAGCAAAGGACCCCGCCATCGATCTGCATGGGTGCGTTACACCTGTTGGTCGTTGCCGTTGATGCTGAGGCTTGTTCAAATTTACTCAAACCCGTATTCCGTCCTACGTTTCCCAATGAGCAAAACAAAGCAGGTTGCAGCTTGGTCGAACGAGCGTACTGGGCCAAAGTTGCCGAATTGTGGTAGTATGAGCGACTTCCGGGCTGCTTCTCGCATGTGCCCCTTTGGCAAGGCTAACCAACTATATCTCGCTGCCGTCCAACCAGTAGCCACCACCATTCATCTACGGTACAGCTCGAGTCATGTCTCATTTCCTTAAGCACACCGTTGCGTCTCCCCCAATCAAAAGCAAGTCGAATCTCAAACTCTTGTAGGTACGGCTTGAGGACAGCGCAAACTGAAGCTGCGTCTAAGGGGCCACGTGTCGATACGATGAAGGCAATGGCGCCGAGTACCTGAGACCATCGTTCTTTGTTCAGCGCGCCAAAGAAGTCAGACCATAATGGAATAGCCCTGTTGTGATTTTCCTTTGGAGGGCTATTGCTGCTGGCTTGCTGGAGTATGTCCAGATCCTCGTCGTACACATAGTCTTTGGTCGGTGCAATCTCGAGGCCAAAATTGTAATACGATTTGGGGTATTTTCTGCTCTCGTAATTTCCCGGGTCAAAGCCAAGCGGAATATGAGGAACGTCGACCGCAACCACTGCAATTCGTCCGCTTGCTTGCAAGTTCATCATCGCCATAACCTCGCCGTCCTTGAGAACATACGGGATCCGAATCTTTTCGCCGCGGCGGAAGCTGCCGTCTAGTTTTGACTTAAACCGTGCTGCGTCGATAAACTTGCTCTCATGAGTCCACTTGACAAACCGAGGAAGAAAGGTTTCTGTCAGCCGATACGGCCGTCCCTCGAGCGCTTTCAGCTTGCTGTCTGTAATGACTCCTTGTCCTTGGAGTGTTTCGACGGCTTGCTCCAGGAGGCCATGGATACGGTTCTCGTCTCCGCCCCCTAAGCTTGACATCTTCAGCCTGATGTCTTGTGGTGCGTATTTGTCGCGCGGTGTGTAACACAGCGAACGAAGCCAGGACATGGCCGTTGTTATATCGTCGGCAGTCGGGTTTGAAACGACCTTTCTTCTCTGATCAAGATCTTTGGTCGCCGGGCGCGAAGTAGCGGCCTCGAACCTGTTGAAAACGGACATCTGAAAGTTGTAGTAATCCTCACGCCAATGATCGACGTCAGCCCATGCAGCTGTCAAGGAGTAGCCTTGACCCAGAGCAGACTTGCTGACGGGTAACTCGAATGAATCCTCAATCAAGCTTGCTGTCCACTTGATGACACGAGACCAGTCATAATTGACATAATTGTCGAAGTCGATTGCCGGGAATTCTTCCCTCTCGTAGGAAGCGACGAACCGCACCTGGAATCGTTCCGTAAGTTGGTCTATAAAACTTTTTCGGTCTTTTCTTGCCTTGGACCAAAAACGCCGCATGGCACTGAGTGCCATGTTCGGGAAGAGTGTCATCATTAGACCCCATTCAATAATTCTGTCAGCTCCACCCAACAATGTCCTGGTCGCAACAAATGCGGCTATTAGCAATGTCTCGTTGGTCTCGTCGAGGCCATTTGCTCGCCTGGCACCGTCTTTGAAATCGGCGTCCTTGGGCAGGGTGATGAGCGATCTGGTTTTTAGATCTAGGCTGACAACAACATCCTTCTCGTTGTTCCTGATATGCTTCTGACGTTGCTTTTTCCGTCTTTGGCGGCTAGGGTCACCACTCCAGAGGTGATCAGCGGCGATTGACGGATCTGAGGTGCGCAGACTAAGCCATTCGACAGGGCTCAATTGGTTAGTCGGACTCCACTCGAGGGGAGGGCTGTCCCATTCTCCAGGAAGGTCGTCGACACCAAGATCTATAAAGATGTATTCAGGGGCAATAGACTCGGCCAGCATAAGCTTGATGCCTTCACCGGACAGCTCCCAATCGAAACATGCATCAGCCTGTTCGCAGAACTCGAGATACTGATCGCTGCGCGGAAACGTTGTCCGTGGTTGTCCACGCCACTTAATCATCTCTGCCAAGCTCTGGGGTAGATTCTGTCTCAAGAACCAGCGAGAGTCTGGCATCCAGCCGCGAATCGTCAAGCTGTCATTTTGCCTGGAGAATAAATCTTGGGCAACGGGCCACGCGCCATCCTTACCAAAAACTACTTCTACCGGCGTGAACGTGACGCTACAATCTCCTTTCATGCTGTCTGTCGTCGCATGTATGGGATACGTTGGCTCTGGTGGTGGGTGATCGGGAAGCATATCTTGCTTGGTATCTGCTAGAACATCTAGGCCCAAGTGAGTGTTGGGGCTGAGAAAAACCAGACGTGTGACGGACTGGTCATCGCCAGATTTCCGGCTGCGTGCGAGGCTTGGCACTCCTCCTTCGTCACCACCATCCATGAATAGGCGAAATATGTCCTTTCGTCGCGTCGTGTCGGTGCTTCCATGCTCGGCCCGAGATTCTTGTGCTCTCGTGACTAGTCTTCTTTTCCTCTTCCGAGGCGTCACGCTGTTTCCTTCAGGGGAAGTAGGAGGCCTCTCGTTCGCGGCCTTGTTGGTGTAGAAAGGAGCATCTAGAACCTCGATTCCTTGCACGATTTTCCGTCGACTGGAAAACACAGGTTGGGTCATCTCTATCACTTCGTTGGAGGGCTTATTCTTGGGCGTAAAGGCGGCTGGTGTGTATAGTTTTGGGTGAGCTGATATTATCTTCGCCTTCGTGGTTGCAACTGCTGGACAGGATGCATCCACGCCGGGTATTCTTAGCAGCTCGTAATTGGCCAAAAGCCCCCTTGCATCCTTGAAAACATGTGTGCTGCATACGATTTGCTTGCTTTTGACTAGACTAGCGAAAGCGTTTTGGTAGCCTTCATGTGGTGGAAAGGTCTCTGCTGGGAAAGCAAGCTCCCAAGTGGCCAACACCGCATACCACGCAGATCGACCACCTGGAAAGACACCATCGTTCGCACGAACCACATGCAACAGAAGCCTTCCCAGTAAATCGGTTACGTCGCCTTGAGGACGTACGTTACTTCCGAGCATAGTGCGCACTGCTTCACCCTCAGTGGGTGCGATGCCGGCTACTTTCGAGCTCGAAATGCCGGACTCGATGCTTGTATGTTGCGCCGGGGTTTGATTGGCGTAATCGGACAATGAGCGTCGATCTGCGATAGCTGAGAGTTGAGCAAATCCAGATTTTCCTGTCAAAGACTGTTCTCGTCGATCCAGGCACAGCTGTCTCGGGGACTCATCCAGCCGTGGGCGCTGCAAGACGGATTGAACAATGGCGTGTTCTGAAGGCATGTCCCTGACGCTGCCAAAAGGATCATTAATCAGTCCTCCAACCGAGACTCCGCCACAAACCATAGGGGGGCGGAGACAAGAAGCCTTCTGAGGTGGACATTGGCCGTTTGCTCTGTTGCTTGACCTCATCACTGCGTCCCTTGTCTCGGACCGCTGTGACCAGTGCTTCCTCCTATTTCTGCCCTTTGATATATTGACTGAGCCTCCATCTGCTGCGCCTTTCGTCTCGATAGTGTCTGCAACTGAATTTCCCTCCCCTCCCTTATTGGGGGGGTTTGTGATGTTCCCGTCTGCGAGATTTGCTCGGAGGGGTCTGGTTTGGCGACGCATGGTAGCGGAATGCTTGGTCGCGGCAGATGTTCCCAATGAAGACTCGATGATTCCGAAGTGACCGGGAACGGATGCAACATAATTCGGATTGCAAGATGTGCGAGATTTCTCAAGATGATATTTCAGCCCAACATCATTCTTCCAAGTGCCTCCGCATTTGTCGCACACAACGCTGGGTCGCTCACGGTTCTGGTTCCCCTTCTTTTGCCGTCGACCTCCGCGCCTTTCCGATTCCGCATTCTGACTGGCAAGGGAATTGGGTGTTCGATCATCTACACAGTTGCCATCTATTGCGGCATTAATTGCTGTCTCTGCTGTGTTGGTTGAGCAACCGCCAACGACAGCAGCCAACACCCCAGGCCGCACCCTCAGTGTGACAAAGAGTGAACCGCATTCAGCTTCATCCGTTTGTTGTGTACTTGCAGCACGGCGTGCAGCCATTCTCGTGAGCTTTAAGCGGGTGCTAATTCCACTGGTCGGCGCGAGCGCGCTGTTTGAGCAATCCTGCTGTTCGTTCCGGGATAGTCTAACACGCTTCGCATGCCGCTGAAGTCCTACATCGGTGACCTCGCCCGGTTGAGAAAGGTACGAAGTCTCAACCTTCCGCTTCAGAGTACCGGTTCTGGACCCTTTGCCAAGGTCGTGAGCAAGTAAGATAATATCCTCACCTGTAAGAATGGTCGCCGGATGGGAAGTCAGAGCCGGAAATAACTCGCACTGCGATACACGTAGTTGCCTGGCCACGTCTCCGCCCTGCCAAGGCCTTGTGGTAACGATCCCTTCCGCGCTGGGGACCGTGAAGTCGACACATTTATTCAAATGGCGAGCGAAGTATCGGTATTGCTGGGACTTGCCCTTCCGGTGCATTTCACTTCCGACTCGGAAGTGACTGAGATGTTCCGGCTGCAGTGTTGGGATTGCCAGCGTCGAAGAAATGGAAGAGAGGTACCTCCTGAATGAAGAACCCAAGGTGGAGCCCCCGATCTGCTTGTTTGAGAGACCCAGGTCGCTCGCAGCAGCTATCTTGTCGAAGACAGTGAGAATCAGAGGCTTGTCGACGACCCAAAATAGCTGGGCGCTAAGGCGCTCTCTGTTGGTGTGGCAGCTAGGATCGGCCGCGAGACCCAGGGACGTAGCATTGTCTATCGAAGCCGATGAGGTGAAGGAATGGGAAGCGTGCACACCGAGGTCGGCGCATCCGCTGGGAAGGACGGCTGAGTTCTTCTGCTTGCCTGTGGCCAGGTAAGCAGCCCAGTCTTCGTGAGTGAGGTCGTGAGCGAATTTGAGGCAATCCTTGAATAGCTTTCCCGCTAAAGTAGCGCCGACATACTGGATTGCCCCTGCTTGAACGAAGAAACGGCATGTCTTGGCCGCAACCTTCATTTGCCATCTCAGCCCTAGAATACCCAACTTACAACGCAGGTCGTGGTATCTGATGATACCAAATGCTTTCACAACGGCCATGATAGTCTCTGCCAAGGAAATATAGTCGACCGAGTCGCCAGTCCACCTTGCGCGCCAAGGGACAGGGTCAAGATCACGAGCAAGAGCGTCCCGTGACATATCAACCGTCGTCAACATCCCAGCAGCAGCCTTGGTGGGGTCAGTGGGCAGTGCGGGAGCGAAGTGCGTCAACCACATTTTGCTCGTTTTGGTTCCCCTGACCAAAGTTGTTCGCTTTGAAATGTATCCTTTCTCGGCCAAGGCGTCGGTTCTCTTAGGCAGAGAACGCTTGTCTTGGCCGACGAGACGGCCTAGGTCTCCCTGCAGTATGCCACCTTCTTTGGTCGAAGCGATACCGACCAGGGCCATCCATTCTAGTCTCGGAATCCTTCGGTAATCTGGCGCATGTCCGGCAATAGCCTCCCACATGCGGTCTTCAGACACATAGACTCGGGGCCGTTTTCGGGGTGAGTTTATCCTTAAAGGGTGCTGAGCCGGCTCGACTGGAGATCTGACTCTTACCAGAGGCGCGGGACTGCTGCTCAGCTGGACGACAGGCAGGGGATTGGCTGCGTCTGCCTGAACATCAGTGTCCGGAATGGCGAGAATAGCTGCGAGAGGAAGATGATTCCATTTGCGATTCGCTCCGACGGAAATGTCCTTTCTCTCTTTGAGCCAGTCCCACGCTGTTGACCATAAAAGCCGACTTGATGTATCGATCTGGACAGGGTCTACACAGCAATCAAGTTGAATAGCTGATTTCTGGTAGAGCCCGCACAGCGCATCAAGTATATGGGTAACAGTGCAGCCTGAGACTGGTCAGCGGCAGGTCTAGAGTAGCCAGGCAGCTTGCTCGCTGATCTATAGCGTATGGCGCCTTCAAGAGAGGTTTCTTTTCGGCGGACCATGCGGAAGAAGCTCGGAAATATGAGTAGGCGCCAGGCATAGTGCTGCGAAGACTGAGAGCCTCACTCACCTAGGTCTCCGTAACAAGATATGTCGGTGATGAGCGATTCTATCAGTTGTTCGAGGTCACGAGACATGGTGGTATTCGAAAAGAGGTACGCATGCTTCAGCGCACGACAGAATATGGGAAGAAGACGAGCAACAAACGGCTTGGGGAAGTGGCCGTTGATGGAAAATCGAACTAAGACTATTCGTATTCCTGGGTTGGCTCCAAATTCTTCTGTACCTTATCGCAGCGATCGGAGAGAAGATGTGAAGGCAAGTACTGCTCGAGGTTCAGTAACCCACCGTCAGGAAAAACACACCCAAGAGGAATATGTCGAATTAATCGTGTTATTATTATTGAATCTAAAATCGCTGAGGAGGCTATAGAGGTACTAGATACCTAGCAGGAGTTTATTGATATAATCCTACGAAGTATATATATAAAGTATACCTTTTTAATCTAATTTATTTCGTTAGAAAAAAATCTCTAGACTTTTTCTCTATTTATATAAGTTTTATAAATAGATTCTAAAATAGATTTACTTTTATTTATTTATGTTTTAAGACAATTATATAACTTCCAAGCTTTCTTTTTAAAATTTTACATAATAATTACTAATTATATAAATAAGTATAATAAGTAGTTAAATAAGATTAATTTTATCTTCAATATTTATTATCTTATTAACTAAAGGCTTTTAAGCTTTAATATAAATTATTAGTTTTATTATAAAGCTATACACCGCATTTCTTCTCTTTTTAACTGTAAATGCTTATTAAATAATTTATAATTTTGAAAATAGATTCTTTTTATTATTATATTACTAACTAATATTTAAATTTTGATATATTTTCTCCTATCTATGAAACTTCTCTTTAAAAATTCTTATCAACTCTAGTATACTTCTTATAAATTCTAAACTTATATGAAAAGTAATTAATTTAGGTAGTTTTACTCTATACCTAAGATAGTATCTAAGCTTTTTACTTTATATATAGATTTAACTCTAGATTTTATCTCATAATAGTATTTATATTAATACTAGCTTATAGCTAGTTAAAAGAATAATAAAGCTACTTATTATTAGAGATAATTATACTCCTAGTTCTAATATATAACTCTATAATAATAAAAGATCTTATAGTAATAATTAGAAAGAGTTTTATTGAAACTAGAATTTAATATATATAGCTAAAAGTAACTATTAAGGTTATAAAGTTAAGAACTTCTTTGAATTTCTCAAAATATAAGATAAAATAAAGCATAAAAAACTAGGTATTATATAACTTATTATACTTCTATATTTTCATAATAGACTCGAAATTACCTTGAAATCTATATCGTTATCTTAAAAAAGAGAAGTATAGGGTAGATATAGTAATATTTACCTATAATCTTTATAATTAAAGCTATTAGTTTATTAGATTAAGTTTTAATAACATTATCCTAAAAGTTATAATTAATAAGTGACTTATAGATATTTAAAAAGTAATTATCTAGTTATTCTATAAATTACCATACTAAGCTTAAAATCTTAGAAAATAAGTATTAATTAGATAATATATTAATATTAACATATTATTTAACTACTAGTTACTAGATGCTTTGGATTATTATAATTATATAATTATAAGCGTTTTAGAAATTATTAAATTATACTAGAAATATCTATATCTATATAGAGATTATTTATATATAAACTACACTTAATTAATATATTAAGATTATTTCTTAGTAAAAGCAAGCTACGGTTTATTAGACTTATATAAAGATTATAACTTAGCTTATATTAGTAGTAGAGAACTTTTATATTCGTAATATAGAATCTTGTCTTAAGGGTAAATAAAACCTAGTCTATAATAAACATATTAAAGGTATATGTATTAAGGTTATACTGAAGATTTAGATAGAATACTTATAGTTAGTAGTAACTAAATATCTTGGGATATTTGAATTATATATACTTATACAAGTATAAGAATATAAAAGTATAAAGGTATAAAAGTATAAGATTATTATAGAAAGAGTTATTCATTATATATTATTAAAATAATTAAGATAAAGTAAGTGTATTAATTATTATAATTATTAGAAGTTTAATCTTAGATTCACTAAAAACTGGCTATAGTAGTTAGTAAGGGGGTAGAATAGTAAAGATTATACTTCAAGAAATAATATATCTACTAATAGTTAGAATAGAAAGTAAGGTATTAGTTCTTCTATAAAAAGTAATTAAACTATTATTTTATAAATTATAAATAGAATAATAAGTAATACTGAAATAGGCGCCAGCCCCTTAAAGTAAAACAACTAAAATAAACAAATAAAACAACTTCCCCTAAATCTAATCTAATAGTAATAGAAAATAGGGGGCAAAATCTAGAAAGCTATAATAAATAAAAAGCGCTACATTCGAAGATCTACAACATAAAAAGCACCTTAATTATAAAAGTAATGTTTTGAAATCTAAAAGATAGAGTAGTATATTAATTATATATTTCTTATTACTATTTAGAAGATAAATACTATAGATATAGATTTATAGTTTATATATATATCTATATATATATTACTTATATAATAAAAAAAGTCTTAAGCCTAAGCTCTTCATAATTCCCCCTTTAGATTTACTAGAAGTTCTATATAATAAGTTTCAATAATAGAGAATCTATCTATATTATTATAATTACTACTAGTTTAGTTATTTGAATTCTTCTTTATCCTTAATCTTATTTCTATTAATTAATTCTTTCTACTTATTATTAGCTTCTTAAAAATTATCTTAGACTAGTTTTCGAATAAATTATTGCTGGCCTCCTTATATTAAAAGCTATGAAAATATATAGACTACTAATTTAGTAGAAGTATTTATTTAATCTAAACCTAATAATTAACTTATTAGCCTATAGACTACTCCCTGATATAATTGGAAAGGCCTCTATAATTATATAGACTAGAGTATTTAATATGGAGTAATATATTATCTTAAGAGTATAAAGGTAATATTAGAAGAATTTGGCGAATTGAAATTCAAACAGTAGGTTTAAGTAGAATATATACCTATAGTTTATTTCAAGAGCTTTAGTATAATATTTATATTAAAATATGTTAAAACAGATAGATAGGTAGGTATATCGACAGTTAAGTTATTACTATAGATAACCGTGATATGAGGAGAAATATAATATGATAAAAGTAATTTTCTTGATATAAGGACTTGTTCAAAATATTCATAATAATAATAATTAAATAGAGGAAGAAATAGTCATTTAATTAATAGTATAACTAACTATTTCTAACTATTATCTATAGAAATATCAAGGTTATTATATAGAAGGTTTATTTTGGAGTTCTAGCTATACTACCGGAATTCTAGCTATACTCCTAGAGTTCTAGCTATAGCTATAGTATATAAGCTACCATAGCTAGAATATATAAAGCATTATAACTATAATATACATATCCTAGTATAATATATAGACTACTATAGCTATAATGTATAATATATTATACCTATAGTATATAAGGTGTTGTAATTATAATATATAAAGTATTATAACTATAGTATATATATTCTAACGTTATATATAAGCTACTATAGCTATAGTATACAATATATTATAACTATAGTATATAAGCTAAAGTATAGCATATACTATAGTATATCTATAATATATTAGCTATTATAGCTATAGCATACAAAGTATTATAACTATAGCATATATAGCTTGAGCTACTTCTAATATTTTATAAAAAAGTAAGCTTCTATACTTTTACCTTATTTACTTAAGAACTACTAAGAGTAAAATAGTAAAGTAAGTATATATTTATATAGCGATTTGTATACAATTTATTCATATAGAAAAATAGTATAACTTCCTATTACTTCTATTAGAAGAATAGAAATAGAAGTTCTTTATATATTAGAATAAATCTAATATCTTCCTATAAGGTATATTTTACTAGTATATAGCTTACTTATATAAAAACTTATTAAACTTGATAAAAAGTAAAAAGAGAAAGATTTATATAAAATTATAAAACTTAAAACTATAAAAAATAAAAAAAGAAAGATTTTTAAAATATCTTTTCTCAAAATTTAGATAGAATTCACTTAAATTTCACTAAGCCTAAAAGCTTAGTTAAAATATTGGTTATATTATCTTCTATATTTATATAATATATAAAAGCATTTTTTATTCGTAATAAAATCTCTTATAAATTTATGTCTTATATCTATATATTTTACTTTTTTATAAAATTTACGATGTTTAACAAGCTTTTTTGCTATTAAATTATTTATAAAAGTCTTAGGTTTTTTAACTTAAGATAATTCTAATTTTAGAGTTAAATAACTATAATTATAATATAAATAAGTTGCTTCTTTTTAGGTATCTAATAGAGCTATATATTTAGTTTTATAAGTAGATAAAGTCACTATTCTTTATTCTATAATAAAATAACTTATAATATTACTATTTCTTTTTAAATAGAAAATATAAGAAGAAGTAGACTTTCTATTATTTAGATCTTTTATGTAATTGAAATCAGTATGACTTATAATATTCTTAATAGAAGATATATCTTCATAGTTATAAGTAAATCTATATTCTTTATTATTACTTAAATAACCCTATATATAATTAAGAATTAAAAAATAATGTTTATCTAAATTATAGATTAATCAAGAATCAACTATTACTACAAAAATAATATTAAGCATTATTTATAAAGCTAAATATAATAGAGCTCTTATTTCTTATTAAAATCTTAAAATATCTTCTTTTAAAGTTGTTTCTTTATTTTTAAGTAGTTTCAAATTATTATCTATAGGAGTTTGAAATTTATAAATAGTTTTTTTCTATATTTCTTAATAATCTTCTTAGTATATTTATTCTGATTAATAATAACTATTTTTTCTTTTTAATTTATAGATAAGTTATAACTAAGAAAAATAGAAAATTCTCCTAGGTTCTAGATTTTAATTTTCTGTTTTAAAGAATTATATATATAATAAGCTAGTTTTTAATTACTAGTAGCTAGTAATATATTGTTAATATATCAAGCTAAAATAGCTATATAAAGCTTTTGATTTAAAATATAAACTACTTTATTATAAGGAGAAATAATAAATCCTATTAAATAAAGAAATCTTTTTAGATAATTATATCAAAGTTGAGGATTCTATTTTAAGCTATATAGTACTTTATTTAATAAATAAATAACAGTATAGTCTTTATTATTTTTATAACTATCTATATTTATCTTCAGATTTAATTCTAAAGAATGCTTCTTTATATTAAGATAAAATCTAGTTAATAGATAAATATATATAGGTTTATTAATATTAGTATAAATGAATACTATAGTAATATTGTATTATATTAAAGTTTATCCTTAATAAATAAAAAGAATTATTATATATTTCTAACTTTCAGGTTTATAAGTAGTACTAAAGGTTTCTAAATAACTAATACCTAAATATTAATTATAGTTTTAAGTTACCTATTTAGTTTTATTTATAGCTTTTTGTAGTTATACTACGTATTTCTAATTTATAAGTTTACCTACTACTTAAAATATTAATATTTTTAATATTAATAGTAGATAGAGGTATTACTTTCTAACTATTTATAGATCTTATTTATTCTATTTCTTTTATTATAACTAGAATCTAGTTTCTATATTTAGAGGATTTAAATATTTAAATAAAAGAAGTAGCTTCTTCTATCTTATTCATTAATAAAATATATAAAGCTGAATTATCTTTATTAGTATTCTTAAATAAGTTTATATAACTATTTAAGTTAAGATAGTTTAAAATAGTAAAAAGAGCGTTCTCTTTATAGGTTTTATAGTTGTTTGTAGCTTCCTCTGATATAGTAGGTAAATTAATATATAGGTTGGATTTTCTCTGAATATTATTATTATTTTCTATATTTAATTCTGATATTTTATTTCTTTTAGTTATTTTGATATTTGAATTTTCTTCTAGAATTATTCTAGTTATTTCTTGAACTTTAGTAGTAGGATTTATTAAAAAGTTATTATTATTAGTATTATTATTATTTTAATTTATACTAGAAACACATTTATCTAGATTTAAAATAAGATTATTATTAGGCTAACTAGACTCATAATTATTAGAATTCTTTTCTAAGTTAATTGATAAAAATAACTCTTTTTCTAAAGTATAAGAAGTATTTTCTAAAATTCTTATATCTCTAGACTATATAGCTCTCTTTTTATTAAACTTCAATTCTTATAAGTATTATTTCTATAAGCTATACTAATTCTTTTATAAGCTTTTATATCTAATTCTTTAGTATTAAGATCTTTATTTTATAATAAGAGAAGTTACTTTATACTTTAATATTATTAATATTAAATTTTAATTTATTTCTTAATTTATAGAGAGTTATAAAGCTTATAGAACTATGAGGAGTTCTATTATATATATAGAGAAGCTATTAAAATATCCCCCTATAAATAATAAGGTAAATTTAAGTAATAAATTAGAATTCTAATTTTATAAATTAGTATTCTTATTATTTCTTCTATCAAACTATTAAGTTTATAAGTATAAAGAAGTTTAATATTATAAATAATACTAGAATAAGAATAAGTATCTTTTATTCTTTTATTAGTAAATTTATTACTTTTATTAGTATTAAATTCTTTCATTTTTCTCTTATTATTATTATTATTTACTAACTTTTTAAATTTGAGAAAGACTTTAGAAACTTCTTTAGCTAATTTAGCTTTTAACAGAAATCCCTAAGTAAACCTAGTTGATTTATCAACAAATAGAATAAACTTATTAAATCTATTATATATTATAAGAATTATAAGTCTATATAAATCTAAACTAATATAATCTAAATATTAAAGATTTTTCTTCATTATTATTTGTATTAATATTATTAGTAAAGCTTCTTTTAATATAGATTCCATAAATAGAAAGAATATCTATTTTATTTATTTTATAAGATAAATTTAATGTATTATCTTTTCAACTATCTATAAGTTTTATATTAATATAATGTAAATAGTTATATAAAAGCTGAATACTTTATAATATAATAGTAGAAAGAATAATGTCTTTTTATAAAACAGGAATCTTAAATTTATAAAAAAGAATTTTTCTTAAATCCTACTATTAAAATAGAATTCTTCTCTATATTATATAATATAGGGTGTTTCTAGAAAATCAATATAATTCTTATAATATTAAGTTTATTTTGAGATAATAAATCAATTCCTAATTCTTGAATATCATAAACTTTCTTTAATATAAAAGTTTGAGTTTTTAGAGATATTTCTAAATTTCTTATTATTCTAATTATAAGATATATAGTACTTCTCTATTTAATCTGTTTTGAAATTGGTTTTATATTAAATAAAATAGATTTATCTTGAACTATATATATAATAGTAGTAGTATCTAAATAAATATAAATACTTTTATAATTTTCTCTTTTAATTAAATTCTTAGAACTTCTAGTGATTTATTAATTTATTAAAAAACCTACAAACTTATTATTATTATTATTCCTTTTTATAAGGGGTTTTTAGATAATTCTTATATTTTTAGAAATACTGTCTTTTTTAGAAAAGATATTGAAATTTATATCTTTAGAAATAAATTCTTTAGATTTAGAAATTCTTTTGATTTTATCTTCTGATAATTCGCTTTTTATTTCGTCTTTCTTTTAGTTCTAACTAAAGTAATACTAATAAATTCTGAATTCTTTTTTTTAGATTCTTTCTTATTTTCATTACTATTTTTAGTAAGGATATTCTTCTACTAACTTAGAGTTTCTTCTAAATAAAAGTAAGTATAGGTTTCTTTAGTATAACTATTCTTCTTATAAGTTCTATAAAAGATTCCTTTTTGTTTTTATAGGATTTTCTAATAATTCTGAAACTCTTCTTTTTCTAAGTATTTTCCATATAATTAATTGAATTGTTATTTCTTCTTCTAGATTTATCTAATAAATTAAAGAAAAGACAATTTAAAGTACAGGTTTTTATATTAAATTTAAAGTTCCAAATTATAGAAATAATAGAACCTTTATAATTAGAGTTAAAACTATTTAAGATATATATTATAACTATTTATTTAAACAATTCTAATTTATTATAAGATAGATTATTAGATAATTCTTCAATTCTATTTAGAAATTTGTTTATACTACTAAAATGACTATAATATATATACTTTAGTATAATATATAGACTACTATAGTTATAATATATAATATATTATAATTATATTATATAAGGCGTTATAACTATAGTATATAAGGCGTTATAGTTATAATATATATACCTTAATATAATATATAAGCTACTATAATTATAGTATATAACGTATTATAACTATAGTATATAAGCTAAAACGTAGTATATATTGTAGTATATTTATAGTATATTAGCTACTATAACTATAGTATATAAAATACTATAAGTATAGTATATATAGCTTAAGCTACTTCTAGTATCTTTTAAAAGAGTAAACCTCTATGCCTTTACCTTATTTACTAAAGAACTACTAGGGGTAAAAAGGTAAAATAAGTATGTCTTTATAGAGCGATTTTAACAAAGGTTATTCATATAGAAATACCGTACAACTTCTTATTACTTCTATTAGAATAATAGAGATAGAAGTTCTTTATATATCAGAATAAATCTAATAAAATTAAGTTGAATTAGTAAGTCTTATTCTATGATATTTGCTAAAGCTTTAATATTAACGTTTCTAATCCTAATATTTTCGGCTATTATTATAATAGTTATCTAATTTATATTTAGTCTTCTAAATATCCTTCTAATATTTATAGTAAGTTATTATTAAAAATAGGTAAGGGGTAATTTATTATCTCATAGTTCTTATAAGTTTAAATTACCTTTTGTATTAATAGATCTTTATAGATATTATTATAAAGTCTAAAGTATTTACTTATTATTAATAATTAATATAAGACTAAAGGAATCTCGCCTTTATACTTCCATTATTTATTCACTAAAGCTTATAGTAAACTTATAATATTGAGTATTCTATTTTGAGTAAATACTTTTGACTATTCTACTATTTATAAGTTCTAAGTAAACTAGTTATATTAAGGATCTATTAGTACCATTTTAGTATTAGCTCAAAGTAACTTAATTATATTGAATAAAGCTTTTATACTAATATAGAATTACAATAGTTATTCTACTATGTTAATAAAACAGTTATTATTAAAATCTTCTTATATAGAATTAGAATGAAAGATCTTCCTTATTATTCAATTAACTATAAGATTAACTTAATAGATATTAATATTACTAATAAGGAATTGAGTAATATTAGCTTCCTAAAGGTTTATTAATAAGTTATTTATGAATTACTATTTATACTTAAGTAAGTTACTATTAGTAGTATAATTATTCTTAATATATTATAGACTTATATCCTTAGGCGTCTAGTAAGTAACAAGGCTATTTTATAGATTTAGATAGAAAAGTATATTAAGTTCTTAAAAGTTTAGATATTCTATTACTTATTGTATATTCTTAGTATTATAGAAGTAGACTTCTTATTTAACTATTTTCTACTATATTATAAAGTTTTATTAGTTTATCCCTAAGTTTATATTATAGTAATTTAGGAAATGAATTTATATAGATTTACTCTTAAAATATTAGTCTTCTATTAAAAGAACACTTATTATTTAATATTAATTTGGATGGAAGGGACTAATAGCTCGCTCTCTACTACGACTATTAATAGATATATTACCCCTTGAAATACAACTTTAATTTTCCTACCCTCCTACTAACTACTATAACTAGCCCCTAATTAATCTCAAACTAAACCCCTAATAGCTATAATTAGCATACCTATCTAATATTCACTTTTTTAATAATAAATAACTAATAAGTTCTTCTATAACAACCTTACACCTTTATACTTTCACGCCTTTATAGCTATATATAATTTAAATATCTTGAGATATTTAGTTACTACTAACTATAGGTATCCTATTTAAATATTTATTATAATCTTAATATCTTTATTATAGATTAAGCCTTACTCATCCTTAAGATAAGACTTGATATTATAAAAATAAAAACTCTCTATTACTAATATAAGCTAATTTATAATCTTTATATCAATATAGTAAGACTTAATTCATTCTTATTAGTAAGTAGTCTTAATATATCAATTGAATATAACTAATATATAAATAATACTTATATAGAAATAAATACTCCTAATATAATTAGATAGTCTTTTACAACTTCTATAATTATATTATTATAATACTCTAAAGTATCTAATAATTAGTATTATAGTTATATATTAATATTAAGGTATTATCTAATTATTACCTAGTCCCTAATATTATTAGCTTAATATAATAAGTTATAAATTAGCTAGATAATATTCTTTTAAGTATCTATAGGCTACTTATTAATTATAATACTTAGGATAATTTGATTAAAACCTATTTTAATAAAATCATAGTTTTAGTTATAATAGTTATAGCTAGATCTTTCGATACTTATTCTATAGGATCTTTTTATAAATAGCTATATAGATTTTAAAGAGAATTTAATACTCTTATAAAAGATATAGAAGAGTAATAGATTATAAAACGCCTAGTTCTTATAGGTATTCTATTTTATCCTATTTTTAAGAAGTTTAAAAAGGTTCTTAATCTTATAATCTTAGGAGTTACTTTTAGCTATATATATATTAAACCCTAGCTTTAATACAGCTTTCTCTATATAAATTACTATTACGAAGTCTTCTACTACTATAGGGTCAAATATTAGACCTAGGGGTATAATTATCTATAATAATAGGTAATTTCAATATTATCTTAACTAGTGATAAGGTAGTATTAATATAAATATTTTTATTAAGTAAACTTTATAGTTAAATCCATATATAGGGTAAAGAGCTTAGATACTAGTCTAAGTATAGAGCAAAAGTGATTAAATCAATTTGAAGTTCTTATTTAGTACCTTAATTATAATTCTTGATTTATTAGTTCTAGAGAAATAAAGTTTCTTATTTGTATTGTTTAGTTATAAAGACTAGGAATTAAATGAGGCGATTTCTTCATATTTTAATCCCTCTATATATAATTTCTTATAGATATTTATAAAAGTTTTCTAATTTTAATTTTAAAGAGATTATTCTTATAAGTAGTATGCTAAGTAGTATTAGTAATAGCTTTTATGAGAGGGTCTAATTTAATAGGTAGTCAAAGAGTCTATAAATACTTTATTAATAGTCTTATGATTAGTTAAGTCTAGTTTATTAAAGTGAAATTAAATATTGTTTCTAATATTATAGTAAGTAGATACTTCTTTCTAATATTGATTTTAAAATACTTAAGGGTGTCGCCTTTTATTTTTAATATTTAATGCCTCTTTTAAATCTTATTATTATATTAATCATTCTACTTCTTAAACCTCTTATATTACTCTATCTAATATAACTACTTTACTAAAGAAAAAGAAAAAAAGAAGAATTCCCAGGTAAGTTTAGCCTATTACTTATTTATTGTATATTTATAACTACACCTTTTTAAATAGAATCATACTTATGATGAGGATTCATTATATTTATTTAAGAAGTATGAAGAATAATATTTTTTCAAGGTAATATATAGCTAGTAAAATATGAATTTATTAAGTTAATAAATATTATAGCTCTCTTTTCCTTCTTCTTATATATAGATCTATAAATCCCAAAGTATTAATAAATCTATCCTCCCTATACTTATTAGCCTATTATATATCATAATACTATATATAGCCTTATTATTTGTTAGTCCATTAGTAGACGTACTTAAATTATCATATTATTTTACCTATGTAAGAAGAATAAGAATATGAAGTATTCTTTTTTATACTATTAGTTATATTATTTAACTTTTTCTTTAGAATTATTATTTATATTTTTACAGTGAATCAGAATATCTATTATATAATATCATATAATTTAATGAAGCTTATTCTTTAAGTCTTCTAAAAAAATATTCCTTACTAATTAATCTAGCTAATAAGGTTATATAGCTTAGTTAGATATTTTATAAAGCTATCTTAGTTTATAGTATAGTTATCTCTAATAATTATAGTATAAAAGTAATTAAATAAATATTGTATTATTATTAGTATTTCTAATTTAAGTTAGCAAGAAAACTACTTTTATAAAAGTTTAATATAAATATTAGAGTCTTAAAGCTAATTATTATATATAACTATATAAAGTAGAAAGTATTTATTATAGTCTTTTGAATATTCTTAGTAAAATTAATTTTTAGAAAGTACTATTAGAAGTAGATCTATTTTAATCTAAAGGTCTAAGAATAAATAAAAGATTTCTAATTCTATACTTTATTAATAATACTAGTTAGTATTTAAAACATTTAAATTATTAGCAATAAGAAATTCTATGAGGCTTATAGTCATACCAGGTAGAGTCCTTATTAAGTAGTATTAAGTAGGAATAAGATTTATTGAAAAGATAATAGAAGTATTTATAAATTTAAACTATTAGCTAAATAATACTTTCTTTAGAGAAAGTATTTATTAATATAGAAGTACTACTAAGATTTAAAGAAGTTAGAATATATCTACTAAAGTTTTAAAGAGAGAATTAAAACTGTATGAGAAAGTAAAAGTATTTATTTAAATAACTCTAAGTTTATAAATATATAACTTTTAACCAATTTACTTAATAAGTATAATAAACCCTTTAAATAAAGAAATTGTTCTTTTATAATTAGTAGGATCTTGTAATATTACTTTAGTTATAACTATGTATTTGTTATAACTAGAAGTATAAAAGTACTTCTTTGAATCTATGTCTTATTAATTCTTCTTTTTTTCCTTATTTATAACCCACTAGTTATTACCTTACTTTATTTATAATTAATCCTCTCCAGTAATAACTTAATATAATTACTTCATTTTAATTAAAAATACTAATATTCCTTATTCTTATGACTTTAGGAAGCTTAGTTCTTTTTATTTAGTCTATAATATTAGTTTTTGTATACTAAAGAAAGTAGTAAGTAGTATATACTTATACATTTTAATTCTTTCAGTTAAACTGACTATAGGCTATTAGTAACTTCTTTTTCTTTCTATAAATTAACCTATTTATTAAATAGTTATTAGTTTTATAATCCTATATATTAATGTCTGTTAGAATGAGTATTTTGAAGTAGTATTTATTTTATAGCTTTGAATTTATAAGAGGTTTTAAGTTATTTAAATAACTTTCTAATATACTTTTATAAGTCTATAAGATTATAAGAAAATCTATTTATATACCAAAGAGATCTTAATATTCTAATAAGGAATTTTTATCTATTAAACTATTATCTATCCTATAATTAATAAATTTAGAAGATTATTCATCACCTAGCTACTATATATAATTTCTTTATCTAGAAGTATAGTAATTACAATATAGTACTTTGTAATTACTATAAGAAGTAAATATATACTATAAAAATAACAAAACTAGCTCTTAGGTCTATAAACTATATTTCAATATATTCTTTTTTAGAACTCTTTATACTAACTATTCTTTCCCTAAAGTTTGAGCGATTGATTATTTTAATTATATCAGAGTCTAGTAGTAATAAAGTTGTAATTAGATATATTCTAATAAAGACTATTAGTTAGATAATGAATATAATAGTTTTCTTATTTTTAAATCAAAAATCTTTCAGAGTTTTAAAAAAGCTAAATTATTAATAGCAATTTATTTCAATTTTAGCTAACTTCTTAATATTCTTTTGCTTTAGTAGAAGATATTGTATTATATTCCTAATACTATTTTTATATGTACTACTTATTCTTTTATATATAATCCTCTTCTTTAGCTTTTTTAAGATAAACTATATCATTATATCTAAAAGAATATTAAAGTATAATAAAGAATTAAAACTACAAAATAGAAAATTCTTAGTTAAGTTTTAGTTTAATAAAGAAAACACTAAAGTAAAAGAAATAAAAGATATACAATAGATTTATAAATATGATTAGAATTTCTTTCTATTATACTCTTCATTTTTTATTATTTCTTCTAAATATTTAATATGCTTACTGAAGTAAATAGTTATATCTAATTTAGAAACGAATATGAAATATTCTAGTTATTAAAGTCTAAAGTTAGCTTTTTTAATTATGTCGAATAGTAGAAATAGTAGAATAAAGTATTATTGTCTCTAATTAATAGTTTTCATTTTTAAAACTTAGAGAAATAACTTGAAATATAAGGTTCTAAACCTTAAAGTTAGAAAATTAAACTTCCCTATAAAATATATAATAAAAGGAAAATAATAGAAAAAGCCATCCTCTTAGGCTTATAAATAGATATTTATATTTCTAAATATTATCGAGAGAGAAATAAGAATCCTAAAGAAGTATTCCTTAATATATTACTTATGTCTCTCGATTTAATTTAAAGGGATAGATTTTAAATATAAGGTCTTTTAGTATTATATTAGTAGTTTTTCAAATACTTAATAAATATATTTCTTATTAAATTTAAATACTTTTTTAGAGAGGCCGATAGCTTGCTTTCTACTACAACTATTAGCAGACATATTACCTCCTAAAGTATAACTTTAGCCTTCTTACACCCTACTAACTACTATAACTAGCCTCTAGTTAATCTAAAGCTAAACCCCTTATAGTTATAACTAGTATACTTACCTTATATCAACTTTTTTATAAATAATAAATAACTAATAACTCATTCTATAATAACCTTATACCTTTATACTTTTATAGCTATTAATATATAATTCAAATATCTCAAGATATTTAATTACTACTAATTATAAGTATTCTATTTAAATATTTATTATAACCTTAAGATCTATAATCTTAATATTCCTACTCAGTCTTATTTATCCTTAAGATACAACTTTATACTTTTGATATAAAAGCTTTCTACTATTAATATAAGTTAACTTATAATCTCTATATATATATAATAAGACTTAACCTACTTTTATTAGTAAATAATCTTAACATATTAATTAATTATAACTAATATATAAATAATACCTATATAGATATAGATACTTCTAATATAACTCAATAACTTTTAAAACCCTTATAAATATATTATTATAATATTCTCAATTATCTAGTAATTTGTATTATAATAAGATATTAATATTAAAATATTATCTAATTAATACTTAGTTTCTAATATTACTAGATTGATATAGTAACTTATAGGATAGCTAGATAATTCTCTTTCAAAAATCTATAGGTTACTTATTAATTTCAATATTTATAATAATTCCATTAAAACTTAGTCTAATATACTAATAACCTTAATTATAATAATTATAGCTAGATATTTCTATATTTATCTTATAACTACCTTTTTACAAGTCGCTATATAGATTTTAAGGAGATTCTAACTCTATTATAAAAGTTATAGAAAAGCGATAGATTATAGAATACCTAGCTTTTAGCATTCTATTTTATTCTATTTTCAAAAGATTCATCAAGCTTCTTAATCTTATAACTTTAGTAGTTACTTTTAGTTATATATATTAAGCCTTAGTCTTAATAAAGCTTTCTTTAATTATTACTATAAGGTTTTCTACTACTATAGAGTTGAATATTAGAACTAGGGGTATAATTATCTATAATAATAGGTAAGTTTATTATTATTTTAACTAGTTATAAGCTAGTATTAGTATAGATACTATTATTAGGTAAAGTTTATAGTTAAATCTATATATAGGATATAAAGCTTGGATACAATTCTAAATATAGAGCAGAAGTAACTAAATTAAATACTTCATTTTTATTATTATCATTCTTTCCTAAGACTATAAACTTTTTATAATATTCTACGTTTTTAAAACTTATAGGTTTACTTTCTACTAAGAAGAATTTTCCTAGTTCTAATTCTAATTTAAACTTATAAATATCTTAATTTCATGATTCTTAATACTTTATAAATATTCATATAGATTTCTATAAATAATTACTACTACACGTTAAACTTTAAATTTCTTCTCTTAATAAAATTACTAATTTATATAAAGAAAAGCCTAATATATATAAAAAGATTTAGGAAAACGTAGTCTATTAGTATTCTAACTTTTATTCTAATAATTCATCAAATACTTCTTTTATATTATAAACCAATATAAAATTCCTAATTTCTAACTTTCTATTTTAAAAGATATTAGCCTACTAAATATTACAACTTTCTATTATTCTTTAGTATTATTTTATAATTTTCTCTATAGCTTTCTCTTAATCTTTATCTAGCTAAATAAATACTTTTATTTTTAGTTATGATTCTTCTTCTTTTACTTATACTAATATTAAATCTAAAACTTTCTAGATAAATATTAAAATCTTAATTAGTATTATTACTTTATAGTTATACTTAAGATAGAAGGGGGTATATTCTATTAATACTTCAATTATTATTTAACTTGTAAATAGTATTATAGATAGCAAGAATTAAGGGTTTTTCTTACTACTCCTTACTATTTAATCTGATACAATATAAGTAATAAGTTAAGATCTAATTTTAATAATACTATTTGTTTATAGGTTATAAGTAGAAATAATTTATGATTTTATGTTATACTACTTATTAAATTTAATAATATACTATTTACTTTCTCACTTACTACTTATAATAAGTATATCATAGAGATTGTATTGAGTAATTACTTTTTCTTATAGAAACTTTATATTAATTTGAGAATCTATTTTATTCAGCTATTATGTTTCTAGCTATCTAATAAAGATATCTCTTATTTTAATAAGATATTACTTGTTTACTTTCTAAATATCTATATCAATCTCATTAAATAAGTATTTATATAAAGTAGTAAAGTTATAAAGGTTATCTATATATTTAACTTAGCGCAATTAATAGTCTAGACAATATTCTACTACTTTATATAACTCTATATATATATCTATTTAGTAATATCAATTAGATAGCTTATAGAAGACCACTTCTTAGCTATAGTATTTATTCTTATTATATATTATAATAATAAGCTTTTATTATACTACTAAGGTACTTCCTACTTATTAAAATATTAGTTTATATAATACTATTTATATAAAAAGTAACTAATCTCATAGTTAGAATATTAGAGCTTTATATTTAAATACTTTAAAATACTTTAAATTAATACTAAGTAGTCTTTCAGAATTATTAAGTAATAAGTAATCTGCTGAAATACATATAACTAGATTTATAAATTACTTAATATAGCTATAAGGAATACTAGTTTGGAATCTATAGTATCACTTATAGAGAGATTAATATCTATATTGAAGACTTCTTCTATATATTATCTATTATTAAAGAAGTATAGTTTACTAAAGAAAGCTTATATATTTCTATTTATAAAAAGGATTTACTTATCAATTTAATTATCAATATCTTTTTTTCTTTTTTTCTTATTTCTATTAAATAGACTAGAGAACTTTCAAGATAACTCATTGACTATTAAACGTATTATATTACTAATACAGTAGAGTTTAGAGTTAAATATTTATATTTAAAATATCTAGTAAGTCACAAATCTCCTTAGAAAGTTTAATTTATACTATTAAGCTATATTTCTAATACGTTTATATCTATCTTGAGTAAGAAAAACTAATTATATAGATAATTATAAACTTATTTTAAAGCTTGTAGTAACTTCTAAAGCTTTTCTTTCTTTATATTATTATTTAACTTTAGGTTTATAAATAATCTACTCTTATAATAAGTAATAGCTTTTTTCTATTTAATAAATTATTTTAAAACTATATTTTAATTAGTTCTACTAATATTAAATACTAAGTAGATTTATTATTATACTTTAGTACTAGTAAAATAATAGTGTGAAAGCTGATAATTCTTCTATTTCTATAATGAATCTACTTATATTTCTAAAGTATATTTACTACGAATTCTCTAGGAAATCTAATAGGAAGTCCTAGAGAAATCCTATAGGAAATCCTAGGGATTTCTAATAGGAAATCCTAGTAATTTCTAATAGGAAACCCTACTAATTTCTAATAAGAAATCCTAGGGAAATCCTTATAATTTCTATTAGAAAATCCTTATGAAAATCTACTAGAATCTCAAGCTTTTTATAGTATATTATAATAATTACCTATTACTAAAAATTTTCACCCTAATAATTAACTATAATAAAGTAATTCTAATTATCTAGGAAGTTAAGAAGATTTTATTTACAAATAAATTAACTAATTAGAAAGTATAAAAAAGAAAAATAGATAGGCTTCAGAAGTATTAAAATAAAGGAATATAAGATATAAATAATTTTATATAGCCTATTATATCAATATAATCTTAGGAATACAATCTTATAAAAGTACTAAATATAATTATTAAATCTTAATAATTAGTTCTTCTCCTAATTATACTTTTTCCTAATGTTTCTTCCTATTTCTTTAATATTTCCTCTTCAAATAATAATTTATATAACTTCTTCATACTATCTATTAAGATAATTAGAGAATTCTTTTTATATTATTGTAAGAAAAATAAAAATTTCCTTATTATTAATACTCTCATTAATTTAGGTATTAATATAATTAGTAGTAGAGAAATATATAGCTATTACTAAGTATCTTCTAAAAAAGCTAATACTATTAGTAATATTTATAGTAAAGTGATTATAATTTATAAAACTAAATTTACTAAGGAAAAACCTTTTTTATTAGAAATATAGTAATCTTCTTAGATTTCTCTAATTCTTAAGTATTTATTTTATATAAACCTATAAGGAATTTATAAAATATTTATAAGAAAGATTAAAAGAACTAACTTTAGGAGTTTATCATTTTTAATAAGATTAGTATAAAGGTTAGTAAGGCATTTTATAGTTATATTATTTATTAAGAAATAGAACTTATTCTAATAGAAACTAATTCTTATTCTTTAGATTACTTAAGGAATTAGTATATATTTATATATATATAGGTAATAATAAATTAATTTATTTCAACTTCTTACTTATTTATTAATATTCTACTAAATCCAATAGTAGTAAGCTAATTTAAATAATTAATTAGGTTGAAAATTAGTATTATTCTAATATTATTAAAGTTGAAATTAAAAACTAGAAATTAATTTACTAATTAGAAAATTACTATATATTTTAGATAGATTTATTAAATCTTATTTATTTTACTAAATTAGAGCTATTTAATACTTACTATTTCTTAAGGATTTATTTAAAAGTTAGGAGA
>AMCV02000009.1:1640196-1674928 GCA_000350065.2 Colletotrichum orbiculare MAFF 240422
TTTATTTTAATAGTATAACTTTCTAAGAAAAAAGGGATATCTTAATTAGTTTCTAATATTAGCATTCTATTATTAATTTAATTCTCTCTAATTATATTAATTAGTTATTTATAAAGTAAATTAAAGTTCTAATAATAAAAGATAAATTGTACTACTAACTATTATATTTTAATACTAGTAAAATAATAGTATAAAAGCTGATAATTCTTCTATTTCTTTAAAGAATCTATTTAGATTTCTAAAATACTTTTATTTAGAATTCTCTAGGAAATCTAATAGGAAATCCTAGAGAAATCCTATAGGAAATCCTAGTAATCTCTAGTAGGAAATCCTAGTAATTTCTAATAGGAAGTCCTAGGGAAATCCTTATGATTTCTATTAGGAAATCCCTATAAAAGTCTACTAGAATCTTAAGTTTTCTATAGTATTCTATAATATTTCTCTTCTTTTAATTATAATTCATAGAAATAAGTATAAGAGTATTATAAAATTTATCCTATAATTATCTTATTACTATTTTTGAATAGTTCTAATTCTGAAAAGGAAATATTCTTCTTAAATAAGTTATTAAAAAGATATATAATAACAGAATAGTCTTTTATATAAATATAGTAAAGTATAGTAATACTTAGGAATAATCTAACTTTCAAAGTATTATAATATACTTTCTATTTTCTTTATTTTAATAACTTATAGATTTCTCTAATTATTAATTATATATCTTATATATATAAATCATAATAGTAATTATTCCTTATACGTATTATAATTTAGCTACTATAATTATATAATTAATTAATTTGATATTTATAAGAATTCTATCAATACCTAAGTATTATAAGTTATCTTTATTATTGTATATAGTTATTAGCTTTTTTATTATAATATTATCTAGGAATCCTTTATAATAGTTAGAATTTAGATTATAAAGGATCTTTATTATATTTGATATAAATTATATATTAGAATTAATACTTCTTATAAGTAAAATATAATATCTAAGTAGGTCTAATAGGGTTGTGAAAGTAATAAAATCCCAACCTTTTTAGTTAAAAGGGATCTAATTATATCTTGAGAAAATATCAAGGAGAAATAAAGGTTTATATATATCAAAATCTTCTGAAGACTTATTGGCTCTTAGTAGTAGTTCTATATTTTAAACTATAATATTATTAATAATAATAGTTAAGTTGATAGGTTGTTAGAACAGCTAGATATATAGATAAATCGACAGTTAAGTTAGAATTATAGATAACTATGAAATTGGGAGAAACGTGATATAATAAAAGTGGTTTCCTTAATATAAAGACTTGTTTAAAATATTCATAATAAAAATAGTTAAATAGAAAGAGAAATAGTAATCTAATTAATAGTATAATTAACTATTTCTAACTATTATTCATAGAGATATTAAGGTTTTTATATAAAGGGTTTATTTTAGAGTTGTAGCTATACTACTGGAGTTTTAGCTATAATTATAATACATAGGTTACTATAGTTATAACGTATAAGGCGCTATAGCTATAATATATATATTTTAGTATAGCGTATAGGTTACTATAGCTATAGCAAATAATATACTACAACTATAGTATATAGAGTATTATAACTATAGCGAATAAGGTATTATAACTATAGTATATATACCTTTGGGTAATTTATAGGCTACTATAACTATAGCGTATAATACGTTATAACTATAGCATACAAGCTAAAGTATAATATATACTATAGCGTAGTTATAGCGTATTAGCTACTATAGCTATAGTGTATAAGGCGTTATAACTATAGCGTATATAGCTTGAGCTACTTCTAGTACTTTATAAAAGAGTAAACCTCTATGCTTTTACCTTATTTACTATTAGTTTATCTAGAGGGTAATACACGCTATATGTAATCTTACTATATAGGTGCAAAGTAGTGTTCTGGTTATTTATTGCTATTATTATTATATTACATAGCGTGTAGCTATATATATAGAAATAGGGCTTATATAGCTTATATAGCTATATAGTTAGTATTAGCTATATAGTATATATAAACTATATAAGCCGACTATTTACTTAAAAGTACTATAGTATAGTAGTTTATAATAGATAAATTAATGATAGTGACTTTTTATTTATACTATAGCGATATTATCTAATTATAAAAAGGCCTGAATAGCTAGTTATAAAATACTATTTTTTTAATAGCTTCTTTTTACTATTAAACCTATTACCTATCTATTTCTCTATATAATTATAATAGTTGTATTAATCGCTAGGATCTCTTTAAGTAGACATTAGAAATCGAAAAAGTATAGGGCTTTATTTAAACTTAAGGCTATATAGCTATATAGCTATAGAAGTATTACTTTAAGAGGTTAGTAATATTATATATTTAGGCTATATAGCTATATAGCTATAGGAGTATTATTTCGAGAAGTTAGTAATATTATATACCTTCTAGTAGTCTTTAGAGCTATTATTAGAAGCTATAGGATAGGGCTCTTACTATAGGCTATATTTCAAGACGTTAGTATAATTATATTACCCTTATAGAGCCTTAAGGGTTATAGGAGCGGGCAGTTATCATATTACCCCTATAGAGCCTTAAGGGCTATAGGAGAAGGCTTTTATCATTTTAAGCTATATAGAAGAATCTTAAGAAGTCGTATAAATATAGGCTTTTAAATACGTCTACTAAACGCACTCTATTTAGCTATATTAAAAGCTTAAACTAAGTATAACTATATAGAATACCTTATTTCAAAGCTATATTAAGTATAGCTATTAGTATCTTAATAGTAGCTATCCATAAGGGGTTTAATATATAATTTAGAACCTCAGTAGGAATTAGAGAAAGTCTGAGATATCTATAGAAAGCTAAAGATACTATAAACTCTAGTAACTAGAGAAGGATTATAAAGCTTAAGAAGGTTATATTTACTAAATATACTCCTATAAATAACTAATAAGAGTATCTATTAGCCTCCTAAGAATAATTATTAGGGAGTTGTCTTATTTTAAGATTAAATTAAGTATAGCTATTAGTATCTTAATATTAGCTTTCCGTAAAAGGTTAATATATAGTTTAAAGCTTTTTAGTAAAGTCTTAAAGTAGGAAGGATTTAAAATATCTAAGTAAAATAAATCTTATAATCTTTTTACCTATAAGCCTTAAGTTAAAAAATTATAAGTACTTCTTCTACTAAGATATACCTTATTAATCTATAGTATAATAGTAATAGAAAGATTAACTACTAATTAGTATTAGTTTATCTAGAGGGTAATACATACTATATATAATCTTACTATATAGGTATAAAGTAGTATTCTAGTTATTCGTTATTATTATTATTATATTATATAGCGTATAGCTATATATATAGAAATAGGGCCTATATGGCCTATATAGCCATATAGCTAGTATTAGCTATATAGTATATATAGGCTATATAGGCTGACTATTTACCCAACGGCGCCATAGCATAATAGCCTATGACAGATAAACCGACATTTACTTAAGAACCACTAGGGGTAAAAAGGTAAAATGAGTATGTATTGATAGAGCGATTTGTATACGATTTATTGATATAGAATTATTATATAACGTCTTATTACTTCTATTAGAATAATGGAAATAGAAGTTCTTTATATATTAGAATAAATCTGATAGTTTTTATCTTATTATTTTTCTTTCTAATTAAAAAGAAAAAGTTTTAATATATAGTATAGCTATACTTAAGAATCTTATTCTCAATATAAATCTTTAGTATCTTAATAATATTTTAATAACTCTTTTAAGAATTAGAATTAACCTTATGTATTATATTTTATAAAAGATTATTTTGATTATCTATAGCGATATAACTAGTTTGAATAGCTTTCTATAATAATTAAAATTATATATTACTTCTTATTTTTAAACTTTAAAAACTTCTATTCAAAGCCTTTTCTCAAGTTTCTATAAATAGCTTACTAAGTCTTTAGTCTTATTTAATCATTTTAACATAAGATATGTTTTATATAAACTTTTAAAAGCTTCACTATAGCTATATTCTTAAACTATCTTTTAGAACTATTATTTATTACTTTCTCTATTTCCATCTATGTTTCAGTTTCTATTTAGAATTACCTTTAGGAATTATCGTATCTAATAAAGTATTAATAATTAAGTTAATTTTATTATTCTTTACTTTATACAGTATCTTGATATCTTTAATTAGTCTTTTCCATATCTATTATTCTAGTATACTTAGAAGGCTTTTAGTCTATTAGTATAGTATGAAGTAATATTATTCTTTTATAGTTCTTATAATCAAAGCTTTTTTAATTCTTCTTTCTTCTTATTAAAGCTTGCTAAATTAGTAGTTTAAATTTATAAAGATTATGAAGATATTTCTTATTATAAAGAAATAGTCTAAGTAATATTCTTTATTAAATATAACAATATAATAAATCTCCTAAATCTTTAGTATTATTACTTAGTAAATTAAAACGTCTAAAACCTTCTGAAATACCTTTTCTAAATTATTAATCATTATAATAATCTCTTTATTATTTTTCAGCTATACTTAGACTTCTCTTAGTATTTAGGTCCATAGCTATAGTATAAAATCTGTAAGTTCTAATATAAATTAAGAAGTAATATATCTAATTCTTCTTCTTCTTCTTCTTCTTCTTCTTCTCTATACTAATTATTTCTCTTTATAAAAGAATAACTATTTGTTAATATAAAGTTATTGGTAGAAGTTATTAGTTTTGTTTTCTAAAAGAAGAAATAAGTTATATAATTTATAAATCTAATAAGAACTTCCTATAATTATAATAGTATTATAAAGCTTCGCTATTAAATCAAGAATATACAATAATAGTAAAGTATTAAGCTTATGATTCCTAAACTAAAGTATTCTAACTATTTGATTTAGAATATAATCTAATATTATTTTTATATTAACAATAAATAAAGTATTTAGAAATAGAATTTTTATGATATAGTTTTTAACTCTAATAAAGGATCTAATACTAGATATATAGTAATCGCCTAACTAGATATCTTTTATTATTATTCTAGTAAAGTCTATTATATACTTGATATTTATAATACTATATAAAGGTTTAATCTTATTAAACCTATATCAAACTATACATTTACTTATTATATATAATCTTGGAAAATAATATTTATTACTATGTTTATATTAATAATTGTATAGACTATAAAGCCTACTAAGTTTATAATTTAGATCTTAATCTAGAAGTATATTATAGTAAAGTTATAAATAGTTATTAAAGTTGTTATTATGTAGTTTACGATAAATACTACTTCTACTATTGAACCTATTACCTTAATATTAATATTATAACTATATATGATTTAGTCAGCTTAAACCTATAAATATCTAATTTTAGTATTACTACATATTCCTAAAAGCAGGAGTAATATTATTATTTATAACTAAATATATTTATAGTTTTAATATTCTATCTATTTTAGATTATCTAACTTTACTTTCTCACCGTATTATAAAATACTATAAAGTCTTTATCTATAGAAAAGAAAATATCCTAACTTTCTTTATCTTTCAAATATGTATTTATAATAATCTTTATATTCTTATAACTAAGTTAAATATATATAGACTAGTTATGATAAAGTAATTCTTCGAAGACTAAAACCTACCTACTAACTTTCTTATAATATATATTACATATAAAATTCTAATTCTTTTACTTAAAAAGACTATAAGATTAGAAATCTTTATTTAATTAGTTTGTTCTTTAGTTAATGAATAAATAGGATTTTTAATATTTAGTAAAGTTTTCTTATTACTAAGTATAAATTCTATTACCCTCATACTTATAAATATTCATATAAATATAGGTTTATGATAATTTATAAATAGATCTAGAGATATAGTAGTTTTTAGCTTATATAGGTTATATAGTAAATAATAATTATTAATTAGTTTTAATCTATCTATAGTTCTAAATTCTTCTATTCCTCCCTTCTCTAGAACTCTTTCTAAAGCCTCCCTAACTTCCTCCCTAAATAACTAATTAACTATAGTAATATTTAAAATAGAATAAATATCTTCTATCTAATTTAATTTCTTTTCAAATATAAACTGTTCTTTTCTTAGAATTTATGTTAATAATAATACTACTAATTAAGTTTAAGTAGTGTGTTACTTATTTTAACATTCAATTTTAATAGATTACTATTATACCTAAGCTTATTTATATTCCTAGAGTAATAATGAAATATTAGAATAATTGAATTATAAGATTTTATTAGTATTCTAACTAAGTCAATATAAGATTCCTTATTAATAAATAGTAGAACTATTTTATAATTCGGCTACTTATTAATATAACTATCTGTTATAATATTACTTTTTACTTTCTCTAAATTTAGATAGATCTTACTAACTTGTTAATAGTAGTTATTATAATACAAACAGTAAGTCTTCTTAGTAGTATATTAAATAAGTTAAAAATAGCTAGGTTTCTAGTAATTATCCAAGCTATATTAATAGTAGTTTCTTAGTTGATTTTATATAAATTAGTCTTCAAGCGTATTATATTATTAGAAGCTACTTTAATTCTAAAACTTATTATTTCTATTTTAAAATTATTATCTTTTATAGTTAGTATTATATCAAACCTATGAATATATAATATGACTTTATAATTATTACTATTACTTATATTTATAATATATAGCTTAGCTACTAATCTTTGAACGTCTCTAAAACTATCTATAAATCTATAAAGGTTAGTTTCTATCTTAATAAGTATTAATTCGTTAAAACTTAAGTCTTTAAACTAAGATAAAAGCTACTTATTAATATTATTAAACGTATTTATAGCTATCTAAACTCTCTTTATAGTTTTTATAGTTTTTAATTAAGATGTTGAACTAGTAGAAATAGGTATTAATATAATAGGAGTAAGTTAGCTAGTTAACTATTTTAAAAGGGTTTAATGTCTAATTTATTAGATTAATAAATATTTAAAAGAAGTCTAAGATATTTTAACTAATCAAGAAATCTTATAGTTAAAACCCCTAGTAATCTCCTCAAAGGCTTAGAGAAAGAACTAGTATAGAGAAATATAGATAAGGTTAGTATTAAATAAAGTATTCTTCTTATAAATCTTTATTTTCTTTTAGAAGTTCTTTATAATAATTAAATAATTGACTACTCTTATTAAGTCGTCTAAGGCTCAATTAGTACTATAATGTATAATATAAAGCTTCTTATTAGGATTATAATTCGCTATAAAATTAATAATATTATAAACTCTTATAGAAATATTTCTAATATCCTTCTAAGTATACTTATTAGCTACTATAATTTAATAAGATATTGATATTATATATTATAGTAAAAAGAGATTTTAATAGTTATCTTATATTCTAACTTACTAGAAATCTTCAATATAACCTTATAAGCATCTAAGAAATTAGAGATATTATTTCTTATAAACTTAAAAGTAATCTCAAATTAAAAAACTATCTTGATTATTATTAGCTAGATAGTAATTAGCTTTAAGAGTATTATAAGTTTTCTTATATTTATTAAAGACTTAAATAAACTTTTATAAATCTATATAGGAAGTATTCAAATACTATAGTCCTCTTTGTAGTTAGATAAGCAAGTATCTTTAGATTTATTAGGAATAACTATTATATAAAATTGAATTTTCTTCAAAGCTAATATATTAAATTAAAGTCTTATTTTAATTACTTAAAAAGTCTTAGGAGTCTCCCCTTATTATTAGTTGACTATTCAGTAGTTATTATTACTATTATTATATTCTTAAGTATCCTTTAAGTATTAATATCTTATTATGAAGTAAACCTTTTCTAACAATATATGAAAAAGTAGCTTTTTTAATTCAAGTTTATCTTCTTAATATTCTTCTTTCTTAGATTCCCTAGAATACTTAACCTATACTTTTATATAGAATTAGATCTATAAATCTATTTCCATACTTCTTATATTAATCCATTTTAAGAATTAAACATATTTTTATTATATCCTAATTTCTAAAAGATTCTAATTATAATTTATTATATAATAATTGTTTATCCTATTATATCTTTATATATCTTCCTTTTTTATATATAAGTAACTTATTTCTTTACTAATTTATCTCTTCTTTAAATTACTTTACTACTTCTTAATAAAAGTTAGTAGGTCAATCTTACTAGACTTATTAGTTTTATAAGACTCTTTTAAGATTTTCTATTATAATAAAATAAGATTCTTCCTTATCTTTTAGTTATATGATTATAGATTAAAAGTATTTACTTTAGGTTAAATTTAAAAGTCTAATTCTATTTACTTAGAAATAATAGATAAATCTTTAGATTTCTTATATTACTTTTGAAGTCTTTCGCCTCCCTATTATTTTATAATTAGAATATAGTTATTATTTCTTATTATTTATTAATAATAGGTTTATAAATAAGTTTATTATAACCTTTTAGTATTTACAAAACTTCTATCTATAAGTCTTAAAATTCTTAGTATTATCTAATAGGTTAGGACAATAATATTATATTATATCTTCTAAGTTTAATCTATTTAAACCTGTATAAAAATCCCTCTTAATTTTAATTTATAAAAAACTAAAGAGAGATAAATCTACTTCTAGGTATTATTAAAACAGGTATCAGCTACTTAAACTAGAATAACTAAAATAAATAAACAGAACAACCTCTTCTAAGCCTAGTCTAATAGTAACAGAAGATAGGGAGTACAATCTGTTCTATTAAATACAAGATATTATATTTATAGATCTATAATATAAAAAGTATCTTAATTATAAAAATAGTATTCTGAAATCTGAAGAGTAGAGTAGTATATCAATTATATATCTCCTACTGCTATTCAAAAAGCGAATACTATAGATATAGGCCTATAGCTTCTGTATATATACTATTTATATAATAAAAGAAGGCTTAGTCCTAAACCTATCATAATACAAATAATACTTAAAGTAATAAAGATATAATGAATAAGAATGACTTTACAAAAAAGATATTTAATTATTCTAAGAAAGCTATAAATAATCTATATCTATCCCTAAGTTATTTACTTTTACTTTAAAGAAATAAAACAAATTTATGATTACTAAAGATTGTTTTATAATTGAGATTGCTAAATTTCTCATATTCAAAACTATTAAATAACTCTAATTCTATTTAATAAAAAGTATAATTATATAAATGCAAATAGTAAGAAAGAGTTTTATAGTTTCTATTTGAATGACTTTTTTATATTATTAGAAATTGTAATATTTTTAAGATTTATGACTCAAGTGTCTATTACTCTTATAAATATTACTTCATTAGTGATATTCTTAAGCTAAATATAGAACGAACTATTTATCTTCATATGAAACCTTCTACTATCTATAATAATAGAAATATTGAACTTATAATAAGCTTTTATTATATAGCTTCCTAATTAGTTACCTTAATTTATATACTTTGAAATAATTACTACTAAATACTAAGAACTTTATAGTACTATTATAACTACTTATTCTAACTATATTGAAAACTACTTAACTTCTATCTTTACTCCCTACATCTTATCTATAATACCTATAGTTCTTAAAATTCTTATTATTACTATAGTTGTTTTTAAATAAGTATATTATAAGTAATATTAGTAATATGAGCTCTTTCTTTTTAAGTAAAAGCTTAATTACTAATTCATACTAACTTCTTTATTCTTTCCTTTCACTCTATCTAAGTAGTTATTTTCTTAATATGTTATTTAAATTCCTTCTTATCTCAGTCTACGCTTAGATAGCTAGTTGGAGTATACCGAAGTATCTAATCTTAACTTTCTTACTTAAGTAAGGCTTTAGTAAACCCTAAGTAGTACTATCTATAAAGACTTTTCTAAGTATTTATAAAAACTTTTCTTTTACTTTTTAGATATAGATGAATAGTATTTTATACTACTTATAGTTAAATAAGCTTAAGTCTAGCTTTTCCTATATTTAGAACTTGGTTTCTTTTCTATATAGATAATACTAAGTAAAGTATAGCTCTTTATGAATTGAATATATAATTTAGTTAATTAAAGTCTTTATAATATAATACTATATATGAGATAAATACCGAATTAATATAAAGAATAAAAGAAAATACTAGAACTCCTTAAGATACCCCTATAAATAGTAATGCTATAAGTAACCTATTCTAATAATAATTATAATATATTTTAAGCTTTTTCTACTAGACGATTAATAAGTTTATATAATAAGTAGTAAGAGTAAATACTATAGTAAGTAATAACCTTTAGATAGTTATTATAATAAGTATTTCTAAACTATATTAGAATACCCTAATAACCTTTAGAATAATATTTATCAGAATATTAGCCCTTAGGGTTAATAATATTACTATACTTCTATTAATAGCTAACTATTAGAAGGAACTTCTTCTCTTATTCTCAAAGAATTTAGATAGCTAAAAAGAAAGCTATGTATAAACCTCAGAGATAAAAATCAAACTTAAGATTGATTACTATTTCTTGAATGATAATTAGGAGTACTAATATTTAATTTACCCCTATTTAAATTCTAATCCTTAATAAATATTCAAAACTCTCTATATAATTAGAAGATCAGAGACCTCCTATAATTTAAATAATTTTATAAGTTATTTTAATAGAATTTATCTACCTTTAAACAACTAGCCCTATATTATTATTTAATTATAAAACTTCTATTAAGAAAAGTGTTTAATTATTCTCTTACCTCAGTTTAACAAAACCCCAATTAACATTAAGAAGTATACATAGTTATATATAGTTTAAGTCTCTTTACTAGAAACTATACTATTCTCCTATTTTAAAGAACTATTTATTATAATTAACCTTCCTATTAAATATAAACTCTTAATATTTCATTTTCAAGATATAACTGAGAGATTTGAATATATAAAAGGGATACCTATTTACTACTAGTTATCTTACTAGAGATTTACTATTTAAAATATAACAATTAATATTATAATAATTAGAATAATTAAAAAGTAATAATAATATTAAAGTTTTAATAGTTCTTCTTTTATTCCTAAGGAGTATTCTAAAGATTATTGGAATACTTATTAATACTATAAATATAGTAAGAAAGCTATATTTATAAATATTATACTACATAGAAGTACAGGAAAACTATTATAAAAGGTACAAAAATTATAACTACTATATATTATACTAAGAGTATTTAGAAGAATAACATTCCCCTATTCAATAACAATAAAGATTTAAGAAAAAAGTAACTTTAGAATAAACTTAAGCCTTAGGGCTAATAGAAGTAAAAGTAATAAAATAGGAAAAGTAATGAGAAAAGGAATAGATAAATAATTAGTACCTAATTACTATTTGAATTAGATTGCATAGAGATTATTCTATTAATATACTTCTTAATATAAAGTATAATATTTATATTATTATTAAAATCTTCTTTTATAAAAGAACTTCATTTCTTACCAATTAATAAATGAAAGAAATAGATAAAGAAATAGATAAAGAAATATATTATTGAATTATTACTTAGTAATCTTTAAAGAATGGTTGTTTCAAAATTAGAAGTTAGTAGTTATCTATAGACAATCTATACTTATATTATAAAGAATCGCCAGTTATCTTTATACTTTAAATAATTATAAATAGAAAGTAACTATTTTGTAATTCGCTAAGAATGTTAAGAGATTCTAACATAGTTTAAAGAGAGCTAATTAGTTTCTCTATTTGATACTTATTTATTTATATTTATGTATCGGTGTATTATATAGTATATTGATAAAATATCAAACTTCCATTAAATTATATCTATTGATCTGATAAATATTTAGAAAGTAGTAATCTTAAAAGTAGAAATATATTTATAAGATTATGTTTCTAGAAAGATCTTAAAAGAAATCCTAGGTTTCTTCAATTTAAATATAATATATTAATTACTTCTTAACTCATTAGAAATAAACTATTATATCTTACTAATTGCTATGAAAAAGAAATCCAATTTCCCATAGACATTCCTCTATAGTATATTATAAGAAAGGTTTCTAGTATTTAAAAGAACTTTGAAAGATTTATTTCATAGAGAGTTTATTAAAATAAATAGTTTTTCTATTAATATTTTAATCTTCTTTATAAGGAAGTTAAGTACAAAGATATACTTCAATATATATTATAGAATTCTTAATGTAATTATAAAGAAAGACTGCTATCTTTTTTCTCTTATATTAAAGACGTTTTAGAAGATTACTTCAACCTATCAATATATTAAATCTAATATTATTATTATATTTTATAAAAATAAGACTAGTAAAGTAAGTTAAGAGAAAAAAGCTTTTTAGATATATTAGAGGTTTTTTTAAATAAATAAGATGTTTGTTGAAACTTACTAGTACTCTTATTATATTCTAATAAAACATTGATAATTATTTATAATAGTTTTTAGCCCCACTTGATATAGTAGTTTAATATTTCGCGGGCTCTTACTGTCACGGCGAGAATAATAGGTTCGAATCCTACGGCGGGTAAATATAACCAGTATTCGTACTAGTTATATAAACTATATAATAACTACTATTTGCTAGTAACTCATACTACTAGCTGTGAATAACTAGAAACTATTAATAGCTAATAATAAGTATTACTAACTAGCTAGTATTAATATTATATAATTATAATCTTTTAAAAAGATAATTATAATAAATAGGTTTATACTTTCCCTATTTATTAGTAATAATATTAACTAATTATATTATTACTACCTAAAGTTTCTTCCATTTAAATAGTTCCTTAACCTTAGTATTATCTATAGGATTTATAAAGTAAGAGCTAACTAATAGGTATAGCTTCCTTTAAAAAGCCCCGAGAGGCATATAACTTTGAATAGATCAAAGACCTTTAATACAACTATAATAATAGTTCTTAGATAATCCTGTTATAATATATACTTATAATATCCTTATTAATATTAATAGAATATAGTATAGATATACGAAGGAGGTATATTAGATATTTAGCTATTTTATTAATATATATTCACAATTAACCTTGAAGAAATATAAGTTTTCTATTATAATAATTAACTAAATTAGATCTATAATAATAAGTAAAAGGATTTCTTATAAAACTTAGAGAAACTAGATATTATTATTAATTAGTTACTCTTCAAATTATTAAAATATATTCATAATTCCTATATATTAATAATATAAATAAGGCTTTTATATTATAATATAATATTATTATAAAGCCTTTAAATTATCTAACTTAGGAATATATATTTTTCAACTAAGGATTAGAATAATAAAAAGTTTTCTTTGTATTAAAATAATTCTTTATTATAAAACTAATTTTATATATAGGAGGGGCTAATAGCTCGCTCTCTACTATAACTATTAATAGATATATTACCCCCTAAAGTATAATTTTAGCCCTCCTACCCCCCTACTAATTACTATAACTAGCCCCTAGTTAATCTAAAGTTAAACCCCTCGCGGCTATAGTTAATATACCTACCTTATATTAACGTTTTTAATAACAAATAACTAACAACTCCTTCTATAACAACTTTATACCCTTACGCCCTCACGCCCTTATAGCTATACATAATTCAAATATCTCGAGATATTTAATTACTACTAACTATAAGTATTCTATTTGAATATTTATTATAACCTTAATATCTATAACCTTAATATCCCTACTAAGCCCTATCTACCCCTAAGATAAAACTTTATATTATTAATATAAAAGTTCTCTACTATTAATATAAGTTAGCTTATAATTTCTATATAAGTATAATAAGACTCAACTTATTCTTATTAGTAAATAATCTTAATATATTAATTAAGTATAGCTAATATAAAAATAATACTTATATAGATAAAGATATTTCTAGTATAACTAGATAGCTTTTAAAACCTTTATAATTATATTATTATAATACTTTAAAATATCTAGTAATTAGTATTATAGTAAAGTATTAATATCAAAGTATTATCTAATTAATACCTAGTTTCTAATATTACTAACTTAGTATAATATCTTATAGGATAACTAGATAATTTTCTTTTAAATATCTATTAACTACTTATTAATTATAGTATTTAGAATGATTTTATTAAGGTTTAATTTAATATACTAATAGTTTTAATTATAATAATTATAACTAGATACTTCTATACCTATCCTATAGTTATCTTTTTATAAATAGCTATATAGATTTTGAGGAGATTTTAGTTTTATTGTAAAAATATAGTTATAGAAGAATAATAGATTATAGAATACCTAGCTCTTAGCGTTCTATTTTATTCTATCTTAAGAAGTTTATAAAGGTTCTTAACCTTATAACTTTAGTAGTTACTTTTAGTTACATATCTTAAGCCTTAGCCTCAATAAGGCTCTCTCTATATAAATTATTACTATGAAGTCTTCTACTACTATAGGGTTGAATATTAGAACTAGGGGTATAATTATTTATAATAATAGGTAATTTTATTACTATTTTAACTAGTTATAAACTAGTATTAATACGAACGCTGTTATTAGGTAAAATGTATAGTTAAATCTATATATAGGGTAAAGAGCTTAGATACTATTCTAGGTATAGACTAAAAGTAATTAAATCTTATATATATTTAACTCTAATTTTCTAATTATAATACAAATTAATTATTCTTAGTTTATTTTAAATAGTATACTAATTTATAATAAGAAGGCTAGGGTGATATACCTAGTAGCTTCTTATTCTTAATATTTAATTCTTATTGAAATTTACTATTTGACTTATAATATAAAGCTCTTTAGAATATAAGTTTATTTATAAGTATAGAAGGTAGAGCTATAGAATATTAAGAAGTTTAAAATCCTTACTCATTATTAAAGCTTTAAATACTTTATAAATAAATCATAGTTAAAAGGAAAATAGAATTAATAAGTAAAAGAGTTATTTCAATATAATGTCTATTTTAAATACTTATTAGATATTCAAATAGTAGCTCTTACTCCTTTCTCTAAGAAGGAGTAAGTTACGTCTAAAAAATAAGATAATAAGAAGTAATGAAGATAAATAACTTAAGTTATTCTGAATATTACTATTCCTATAAGGTTTTAAGTAGAATATATGAGTATTATTAGTATTTCATTTTTAAAAGGAAATTAGATCTAAAGGAGATATAGAATTATATTACAAAGAGGGTCTTCTTCTTCTTTAGTAATTAGCTTAATTAGTAATTTTATAATACTCTTATAAACACTCTACATGAATCCTATCTTTAGTAAAAACTTATTTTATCGAATTCAAGATTTTAAGTAACAATAATCTTTTAAAATTTAAGAATCTAGATCTCATAAACATTGTAAGTATTTGAAATATAATTTGCTCAGTATGTAATATATCTTCTTAGTTTAATTTTAAATAATCTTTTTATAATATTTCATTGATACTATTTGTTAATCAAATATACTCTATAACTATAAATATAAGTATATTTCTGATAAAGTTATAAATCTTAATAAAGGTTTAAAATATCTCTAGTACTTACTAATAAAAATATTATTCAAAGTAGGTTTCTTTAACTTTATATAGTAATCTCTAGTTATTTTCAATACTTAAAAATATATTAAATAGTATAACTACTATTTAAATTAACTCTACTTTTACTTTCAATAGTAGTCTTATAGTTTCTCGTATTTCTACTCTTCAGGGAATTAGTTTCTGTCTAGTATACTTGTTTATTCTTACTTGTTCTTTAATATATAAAAGAGATAATTTAAGGTTAATCCTTTATTTCATCATTCATACTCAGTAATTAGTTTTTCTTTTAATTAGTATTATAATTCTTTTAATATCCTATGATATCCTACATATTACAAAGCTTCTCTATTACTTTCTTTAACTTTGAAATTGTATTAGTATTAAAAATGAAATTCTACGTTTTATTAAGTAGTATAAATATAAACAAAAACCCTCAAGATATATCTTTATCAATAAGTATCTTGAAGTAACTTATACAAACTCTAAAGAAATTAAATAAATCTTGAGTAATATTAGTTTTATTAAAGGTTTCTAATCTATTGGAAGTAATATACTTTTTAGAAATCTTTTAAAAAGACTATACTCAATAGTTAGTTCTTACTTTGAAAAGGTTATAGATACTACTAATACTTAAGAATTATTTAAATAGAGAAAACCTTAAGTAGTAATAATATAATTAGTATAATAAAATATATATAGCCATATAGGCCACGAAAATAGGCCTTAGGCCACGCTCTGAAGGCGACATTTTGAAAACTTAAATACCCTATATATTGCACATTTTAATAATAATAACACAAGCTATTTTAATTCCTTATATACCCTCTATATAATACCTAGAAACCTTTTTAAGTAGCCTCCTCAATTTCCCATAGTTATAAGCCTAGCCTTTAGTATTTTTAAATATTTAAACTTCTTTTCTACTAAAAAGTTAACTCGTATATAATAACTTCGACAACTCTTTTTCATTAAATTTATATACCTATATATATAAAAACCTCTTTTTAATCCTTTCAAGTATATATATAGTACTACCTATCTCAAGGCGCCCCTATATATTCCTTCTAATATGTATATAGTACTACGTATCTTAAAATACCCCTATATATTTCTTTTGATATTAATAATATCAACCTCTCGACTTCTTAAAAATACCCTTGTAATACCCTTACCCTTACTATATTATTAAACTAGCTATTTTCCTTCCCTTTTTTAACTTTACTCTACTTTTTACCTCGCCGCCTTATTTATATTTAAACTAGCTACTATTTGAAATAGTATTCCTTTAATTATAATAGACTTAGCTAATAGTAGTCAAAATCTAAATATTTCTTTTTAGATATACTAATATTATTTAATATGTCTAAAGGGATAGAGAAAGCTAGAGAGTCTATATAATACTTTAGTCTAACTAAATTGTAAAATAAAATTAATACTTTAAATAATATCATTCAGGCTATACAAGTATAGTAATAAAGATCTAACCTTGAATTTCTCCTAATAATCTAGAAAGAATTAAAAGTCTATCCCTTTATAATAGCTTTAATAAGTAGTATATTTTATTAACTAGTTACTACTGAAATATATACCCTTTAAGCCATTATAAAAATAAGCTTTATATATTAAAAGAAGATATAAGTTACCTGATAACTAGGCTTTAGCCCTTATTAAGACTAAACGCTTAAAATAACACCTCTATTACTACAAATAAGACAGAGTATATAAAGTATAAAACTTATAGTAGGTAGGAAGTATTCTAAAGAAGGTAAATCCCATAATCTTATTTAATTTAATAACTTTATTCTATATAATATATTTGTTGGTTTATCCGGAGGGTAACGCATACCTTGTATAGTCTTACTATATAGGTGCAAAGTAGTATTCTAGTTATTCGTTATTATTGTTATTATATTATATAATAAGTAGGACTATATAAGGCTCTAGATCTATAGTATAGTAATTAGTTACTAATTACTATATATATAACTATAGCTAGTACTAAGGACCTAATACTTATTACTAATAAGATGTAGAAAGTATACTACTATATATACAGTAACATATATAATTACTATATACTTTCTAGTATAGTATAATTAATACTAGTAACTTTTTCTTTTTACTATATATCCTAATACCTATCTATTTATATAAAGAATAATACTTTTAGCAATCTATATTCTTTTATTTTAATAATATTTAAATACTTATCTATCTATTCTTTTTAAATTATTTATCTTTTTATTTAAAAAGTTATATAGTTTGAATTAATAAATCTCTTCAAAGTATAATTTAGTATATTTGTTATAAAAGTATTAGTAATATTATTATCTCTATTAATGTACTATATTTTATAGAACTTATAGTATTTATATAACTATTTTAATATTATAATATCTATTATAAGGTCTTTTTCTTTACTAGTACTAAACTCTATAAAATACTTATAAAGTAAGTATAAGTTAATATATATAATCGTTAGAATTCAACGGGATTTCTAATATTAGAAGATTTCTTTAAGTAATATAATTATGGAATAGGTAAAGTCTATACTAGTTATTATAATATAAATTTCTAAAGTAAATATATTTTTAATACTTCTTTTATTTTTAATAGAAGAATAATATATAAAATTACTATAAAAGTCGAACTAGTTATTATTAATAGTAATCTCTTGATTTAAAGCTATTATAAATTCTAATTTAAATAAGAGATTAGTATTATTAGTGAATAAACTATTAATAAAAATGTAAAAGTATATTTTAGAGAAGCTTAGTAGTATAAAGTTAAAGTTGTAATTAAAGTACTTAATTTACTATTTAAGATATTTATTAAGGATAATAGTATTATTACCTAAAGGCTATTATTCTTATATTATATAAGAGAAGTTGAATAATAATTTACATTAGTATATTAAAACTAGAAATACTTTATATATATGGTATTTAATATATATCTTTTTAAACGCTTTAGGTATGATATATATATTAATAGAAGTAGGCTTTTACCCTTAATACTGTTAGTATAAGTAGAAAGTATTACTATTAAATAATAAGATATTTCTATTAAATCCTAATATCACTCTTTTGAAGAAGATTATGTTAAGTTTAGTTTTAAGTAAGACTTTTTAAAGCTTTTTATTTTTATAGTATAAGAAGGTAGTTTCTGAGAAGCTAAAGGTATTATTAATTTATATATCTATAAAACTAAAGTATTATTTTCAAAATATAAGATAAAGAAATATGAATTATATATCGATATTTCTATTTATAACTACTCTTTATAATATTTAGAATAAACTCTTTACTCATAGGTACTTATCTTAATAAGGCTATATAGTAATTCAATAATAATTATAATAAAGCTTAAGAAATATCAATTCTTAAGATATAAAAATAGTTTAATTATAATATATCTTATGAGTTTTATTTTAATTTAAATATAAGTTTATATAATATTATAAGGCTATATTATGATACTAGTATATTTAGAAAAAAGCTAAGATTATAGTTAAAACTAACTATTAGCTATTTTATTAGATTGTTAATAATTACATTAGTATTTCAAACTTGTTATTATTTCTAAAGCCTTAGATTATAAGTCTTAACTTCTTATATAACTTATTAATATCTTTATTCTTAACTTTATTAATAATATAAAACTTAAAGTACTTATAATTCTTATAGAAGATAGGGTTATATAAGATAATCTTTATGATACTATTAGTAACAATATTCTGTAACTTCTTTTTTTAATTAATTCTTTAAATAGTAGTCTAAAAATTATAATAATATTCTGTTATAGAAGTTGAATATTAATATTATATCTAACTATTCTTTAACTATAGAATATATTATAATATATAATTCTTAGCTAGAATCTAGTAGAAGTAAATTACTTTTATATATTATAAGATTTAAAACTAATTAGATCTAAAGTATTTACAATTAAAATAATTTATTACTAACTATTTAAATGGGGAGAAGATTATTATTGTTAATAGTAGTAATGTTACTATTATTTATAATAAAAGTGGTTTATGGTATTTACTAAGTATTCTGAACTTCTATAGAGATAATTATAGATAAACCTAAACTATTATTATAGAAGTATATATCTCTATATAATATTAGATTCCCTATAGTAATAATATAGATTCTTATAAATTTCTTTTGAATACTTTTAGGTATTAATACCTTAAGAATATAATCTAATAAGATCTCTTAATTATTATTCTTAAAGTTTAATTTTATAGTTATAAATTGAAATTCTTGAAAGTTATAAAAGAGCTTAAGAATATATATCTTACTATATATAGTAAGAGGGTAGTATAGGTTTTACAAGCTATTTGTCTCTTATGATATATATATAAACAATTAGAATAGAAAATCCATGATATATAAGGTATTAGAACTATAATATATTATTAAAATAGTATTTATAGTATGCTTAGTATATTTATAGTAGAACTCTTTAGTAATCCTATATATAATATAAGTATAAATAATAATATTTAAAAGAAAAGCTAAGTTTTCAATAAGATAGGGATATATTTCAAAAATAAGTAGAATAAATATAAAGCCGTTTGGCTTAGTAGTATTATTAATTATTTTATATACTACTTAAAGAGATACCTCTTAAGTAGTAGTAAATACCTTATTATAGTAAATCTTATATATATAATAGAGGAACGTATAGTATTATTTAACCTTACTAATACTATTATATACTTTAGTAAGAATAATATAAACTTTTAATCCTATTGTTTTTACTTCTAATCTGAAGTGTTTAGATTGAAATATTATACTTATATTAATAGTACTAAAATCGGAAAGACTTTAGTATATATAGATATAATATATTTTAAGAGCTTTTTATATTACTTTTATCAAAATGTTTAGTAAAAACCGAGTAGTATCAAATGCTATTATAGTATTAATAATGTGAAATATAAGGTGGCTATTAATATAAATAATATTAACAATAACCTTAAAATTAAAGTTAATATTACTATAAATAGTAAAGCAAAAATATAAAGGGGCTATATTATATATCTAATATTAGTAATAGTATTTCTCAAATATCTCAAAAGTATAGTATTGAATTAAATATTCTATTTTAATAAGAATATTAGAGAAATATATAATAACTAAATATTTAAAATAGCAATAAAGGTTCTATATTTCTATCTCTATACGGTATATAGAAGTAATTATTCTCTCTTTATTAAAAAATATCTATGTATACTTCTATTTGCAGATAATTAGTATAATATTCTTATTTTAATAAAACTAATTATAAATGTTATCAAATATAATACTAAGATAACTTTCATCTATAATATAGAATAAGAAAGAAGTATTATATAATACTATATAAAATATAATAATACTAAGTGGTATAAATATATTAATTGATCTAAATATAGTAATCAGAAAAGCCCTATTAGAATATATTATTACTAATTCGTTTTATAGAGATATAAAAGTTATAGAGGGATTAATAATCTACTTTAATATAATAAATCAAGAGTACTTAGTAATTAAGAAGCTAATAATACTTAGGTTAGATAGAATACTTTAAAACATAATACCTAAGTAATAGCCTTTAAGTATAAATATAGATATAAAAGTTATAATACTACCTTATTTAGTAATTCTACTACTAAAGGTATTACTATAAATAAGAATATAGAATATTACTTAGTCTTAGAAGGTCTTTATAATTTTACTTCTATTAAGAGTAATAGGGTTTTTATTAAAACATAATATTAAAAACTATTTATAAAGAATAGTAGTTTTATTTTGAAAGTTATATTATACTTAGTATTATATAATAGTATTATTAGGCTTATTATCTTAAGAGGTTTTTTTGATATTATTATCTAAGCTATTAATACTTTTATAATTTTTAAAGAAAGCTTAATATACTATTATGAAATAGATTTTAAATTTAGTTTTTAACTTATATTAGTTAAAAGAAGTATACTTCTTCTTAAAAGTATATTCTATTAATAAATAACCTATTTTACTATATATATAATACTTCTTATTTAAATAGTTATATATAACTATAAGAAAAAAGTCAATTCTATTTAATATAGATAAGTATAAGTACTATAAGGTAGTATAAATAAGGTATTAAGTATTTTACAATATAGCGCTTCAGAAGTATTTTGAAAGGGAATTATATATATAATTGATTTTAAATTAATTATTAATTTACCTCTAGTTGTTATTTCTACTATCTTAAATATATTACGACTTTCAGATTTATATAATATTATTTATAGCTAATTTTAACTAGTTATAGAAACTCTAGGATATTACTTTAAAGCTAAAAAGGCTAATTAGTATTTAAATATATTATAGTATATACTTATTAGTTAGAAGTAGAATATTATATCTATATAGAAGTTTAATATAAAGGCTTTCTAGATATATATAAGTTTAAATATAAAGGCTTTAAAAACTTCCTTTTTATTCTTCTTAAAGTATTTAGTTATAATATTTTGAAATATAGTATTATACTAGTTAAAAAAGTATAACTATTAATATTTATTATTTTCGAAGTAGTTTTTAATATAATAAGTCATCTATTTAAACTATAAGTTAAAATTAAAATTACTTAAGTATTTAAAGTAAAAACTAAGAGTTTAATCTTTTAATATAATTAAAGATATACCAACCTATACGTAATATAAAATACTAAGTTTAAAATGATAATTATCAAACATATGAATCCTTATCTTAAATATATTATATAAGCTTCTACTATACTTTATACTTCTATTATATAGTTTTATAAAATCTATAGTATATTTAACTAAAGTATTATTAAGAAGAGTAATAGAAGTAATACATAAAAGGTATTTAGATTACCTTAAGAGCTATAAATTATTATACCTATAGTTTACTTCCTATATACAAAAAAGCTTTATATTAGAAAAACTATATATTAATAAGACTAATAAGAAAAGTAAGAGATATAATATTAATACTAAAGATATAGAAGCTAACTAGTTATACTACTATTATTTCTCTTCTATTTCTTATAAAGAAATTAAAATAAATTTAGTTTATTAAACTTTAGGTTTAACTTTATAGAGAAGTAGTATAATCTCTTATTTTCCTTCTATAAAGTCTTTAAGTTACTCTAGGAACTTCTTAAGGTTTTATTTAAGAATATTATAATATTTACTAGTTTTAATAATTTCTTTATATATATAAGATATAAATAGATCCTATTAAGTAATTAAATATAAAATACTAAGATTCCTTTTACTATTCATATTAATTTTAATACTATAAAAGAAGAGACAAGTTTAAATATATTAGATAACTTAAGTATTTCTAAATTACTAAGTTATAAGAGGCTAGTTTTCAAAACTATCTTTAAATATCTAAAGAAACTTATAGCTATATAGCTTTAAACAATTATAGAGTATTATTTAATATACTAAATAGATTGAAACTATAAGGATATTTCTATTTATAATAATTTTATAATTAATATTTTAGATCTATCTAAATAGTATAGAATCTAAATATTTATAGATCTTTATAGATATAGAGATGTAATTTAGTATTACTATAAGAATTCAAAAAGTATTTAGAATAAATATTTCTTTAGAAGTTAGTAATTTAGATATTATTATAAAAATAAGATAAGTATTAGAAGAGTTTTCAAGAGGTTATATAAGTTTCTTAACGAGTTAGGGCTAGAGATATTATAAATCTCTAGTATTATAAGAATCTCATAAGGTTTAAGAAGGTTTATTATATTTATTTAATATATTCTAATAAGTAATAATTAAGGATATATAGTTAAATTCCTTAATAAGTCCTATAAGGAATACTTTAGTTTAATTAGAATAAAAACTTTAATATAACATTACTATTTAGGTTTTATAAAAGCCTCTTTAAAGTATCAATATATAATTCAGAATCTCTTAGTTAGAATTTTAAAATAGAGAGAATCTAAAGTATCTAAATAGTTATTCTTATAATCCTTTATTCTATATAAGTTTTAAACATAGCTTTTTATAGTTACTTCTTCTATTATAATAAGTCTTATTAATTTGGATTATAATAGTAATAGAAAGATTAACTACTAATTAGTATTAGTTTATTTAAAAGGTAATATATACTATATATAGTCTTACTATATAAATATAAAGTAGTATTCTAGTTATTCATTATTATTATTATTATATTATCTAGTATGTAGTATTATATAAGACTCTGGATCTATAGTATAATAATAACTTACTAATTACTATATATATAGTTATATTAGGAATAACACACTCAAGAGGTAGAGTTTATACTAGCTAAACCTCAAGTACTAGTACTATCTCTATAGATTTTGCTCTATTTAAACCGTTTAAAATAGAGTTTTATATAATATAGATAACTATATTTAGTTATATATAATACATATTAGATTTTACCCCTTAATTATATATAATAATTAAGAGTCTTATAATACTAAAGGACTATTAGGTTAAATATATATATTATAATGATTTAATATATCTTAAGTATTAAAATATTTACTAAAAATACCTTTCTTTTAGTCTTTGTAAGAGGTAATTAGTAGCTAATTTAATTTAATACTTTTTAGATAGAAGCTAATACTTATAACTTATAAAATCATTTTAACTTTAAAATAACTATTTACTAAAGTTTCTTTTTAAAGCTTTTTAAGAGCTACTTTTGAGTAACTTTCTAAAGACTAAGAAGTACTAATAACTTTTTGAAATATTTAAATTAAATATTCTTAAAGGCTTTACTTTTATAGATGTAAATTATAAGGAAGATTAATAATTCCTTATAAATACTACTAAAGAGGTTAATATAAGGGATATTATAGATTTTATAGAGAAAAGTCTAAAGATTTATATAGCTTTTTATAATTTCTATATCTTATAAGCTTAAGAGTATTAATATAAATAGTTAGATTAAGTTAATATAATAACTTAAATCTTAAGAATATAAGTAAGGTATCTTAATATTAATATTACTTCATTAAAAAAGATATAGTAATATAAACTACTAACGTCTATAATTACTTTAGTATTATAAATAACTTATACCTTCAAAATACTACTTCAATATACTATAAAATACTTTAATCTTCTAAGCTTAAATATTTAATTATAAAAATAGTAATTAAAATATAATCTCAGAAGTAATAAGATATTATATATAAGGCTTGAATAATTAATTATACTCCTTCTATTATTAAAATACTTTAAGTTTATAAGTTTATAATTTTTTTAACTTTCTTACTAATTTAATCCTATATATAAAACTATATATTTATAGTTTAAAACTATTTAAATCTTATATTTTTAAATAAAGTTATTTTAGTTATTATAGAAGTAGTATAGCGTCTTCCTAAAGCTATCTTATATAATAAGATTAATTATAATATGTTTAATATTATAATAGACATTCTAATTAATATTTTAAACTCTTAAAGTAATAAGAGATTTTTATAAAGTTTAAATAAATTGCTATATTTTCTAAAGTATAAACTAAGCTATACCTTAATATATTATTACTATATATACCTTTAGTTAATTTATAAAAACTAAATACTAAATACTTTAACTAAGGAGAGAATTAAATAGTTTTTAATTTTAAATTTAGATCTTTTAAAGAAGGTTTAGACTTTTAAGTAATTATAATTATATAATTAGCCTTCTAGGTAAAGTAATTATAATACTATATAATATGTATATTATAAACAGGGACTTTAGTAATATCCTTTCTAAAACTCTTTTATTTTGAATTTAAATACTTTAATTTATATCTTCTATAATATAAAGTATTTTATAATTCTTTCCAGGGCTCTTATAGAAAATTATATTTTGTATAATATAAAGCTTATATTTATTGAAAGCTATAGAAATACTAAGATTATTATTATAATTAGTAAAAATAAAGAAATCAAATTATATTTATATAATATTACTTTCTATATTATTCTAACTATAAATCTTATCTTTTTTAGAGTTTATAAAAATAAGGCTATTAGTAGGATATTAGGTTAAATTACTTATTTAAACTATAGAAAAATAATTACTTTGAAGTTATAATTATTAATATTCATTAAGCCTAGTAAGTCTTTAAATACTATATATCTTATAAGAAATTAACTATTTTAATAGTATAATTAGTATAATATAAGCTTTCTCCCAAATATTACTACTACTAATAATATATTATAAATACTATTTAAAAACTCCTAAAAAGTAATAAATAGCTTTAATACTAATAGTTAGAATATCTTAGTAGAAAGCTTCTTAACTTTTTTATCTCTACTATATAAAATATTTATTTTACTAATAGCTCTTTAAAGTATAATAAGTATTAGCCTATTCAGGAAGTATATAAAATTTATAATATTAACAAGATAAAATGTAAGATCAAGATATAGAATATAAGAATATTTTATATACTACTCTTAAGAAGTATACTACTTTTAATTTCTAGTTCTATTACTACAACTATAATAACTATACTTTAACCTTAATATTTATAAAGAAAACTATTGATTATTCTTAGGACTTTTCTCTTATTAATTATAATAGAACTCTTATTATAAGAATATCTAAAAGTTTTATTATATTTTTAAAATACTAGTATGATATTAATATTAAGGTTTTTAAGTATAATAATAAGGTTTCTAAATATGAAAATCTGAAATATAATCTAACCTTATAAGATATATATTTTAAACTATTCATTCTATATATTTCAGGCTAAAATAGAAATACTAAATATATTGGAATAATTATTAAGATATATATAAGAGCTATAAGGTATAAAAGTAAACTACTTTATAAATTCTACTTTAAAACCTTCTAGGTAGTACTATTTCTCTATGATTAAATACTAATATATTTTTAGACTAATATATATTTTATTAGAAGCCTTATAAAGCTATTTAAAGAGATAATATTATAAGGTTAGATTTAACCTACTTCTATATTTATAAGCATAAAGACTTTATTCTTATTATAAATATAAAGCTTAAGTATAATTAAATAATATATCTTGAGAAATATATTTTTATTAGCCTTTAAGTTAGCCATACTTTAACGAATTAATATTAAATATAGAATTTAATTTCAAATGCAATTATAATAACTTATAATGTCTCTTCTAATAAGACTTTTCTTTAATAAGAATTTAGCTTTTCTATAAGATAACTTTAAATAGTTTGATTCTAATAAAGTTTCTTATTAATTATAAGAATAAATAACTATAGTAAAACCATTTAAAAATAATTTAATTACTTATTTAAACTTTAGTAAAAAGTTTAATAAAGTAGTTTATATTAAAATAAAAAGTAGTTATAATAGTTTGAAGTTTTATTCCTATATAATAATTATTCTAAAACCTTATGAAGTACTATTCGAAACTATGAAATTCATATTCATGACCTCTCTAGAGTTATCTATTATATTTCTCTATATTCTTATTTATATAGATAAGATTATAAAAAAATAAAAACTTTAAATACTTCTAGAGATAATTAAATATAAAGGATCGATAAAATATTACATTGTAATAACTAGGAGACTTTTATTTAAAACTACCTTTTTGATTAATACTTTTTAGTTATTTTAGAATACTCTAAAATATTCATATTTATAACTATAGAATACAATAAAGAATTAATTAGAAGGAATCCTAGAGGTTTAATCTTCTTAATGATTCTAAGATATAGATATTACGAATTCTAATAATAGACTTCAACTATAAGGTAAATTAGATATTAGAAAATACTTAAAATATAGGGGAATAAAAACTCTTATTCTAAAAATCCTATAGTAGAAGCTATTACTATTACTTATATTCTACTTAGTAGTATTTATTTATCTATATATTAAAGCTATAGTAATAGCTAAATAGGCTTATTTTAAGATTTTTATTAAATTATATTTCTAAAGTGAAATTAGTAAGATTTTTATAATACGTTTTAGAAGTTTGAAAATATTATTAAATTTATTTTTATAAGCTTAATAAATATAAATACCTCTTAAAACTAAGCTTTAATTAGTTATCTTTAGAAATTATTAGTTATAAGATAATTATAAGATTTATGTAGTTATATAAGTAAATATATTATTTTAAATCTTTATAGTAATTACTAATTGCTTCAATGTTAAGCTGTTCTAATATAATATAATCAATATTTATGAATATATATATAATACTTGATAAAGTTATTTATATAGAGATACTACTAGGTTACTAAACACTAAATAAGATCTACTATTTCAATGAAATACTATGTAGTTTATAGAAATCTCCCCTCTTATAGTAATACTATTTAGAAATAGGCTTTAAATATCTTAAATTTCAACTTATTATAGGAGAACTATATTATCAATTTAAAGAGTATATTATTTTCTTCTTTTATATTAATAGTGATATATTCTTATTCTTCTTAAAAGATATATCTAAAGTATTTATATTATTAGTAGACTTTTAAAAGAAGTATTATCTTAAGGGAAATAAAGACTTATAGTAGTTTTTGATATTAAGGTTATTTAAACCTAAGTAGTATAATAGCTAGAGCTTTTATAAGTAATGTTTATTGGAAAGGTTTTGAAGTACTTTATAAAATATATACAGTATATCAAATATTTTGAAATCCCTCTAAAAACTAAAAGGTTCTTATTATAATATAATTAAGTTTCTTATATAGAGATTAAATATTGTTTATAGAATATTAGCTTTATTAATTATATTTTAATTATAATAAAACTAGATATAACCTATATAATAAGCTAATTATTGAATTTTAACTAAAACCCCTTAGATGATTATTATATAGAAGCTAAATAGATAATATAATACTTTAGTAAGATAAAAAGTTTCTACCTTAAGTTTAATTATAAGGCTAGGGATCTATATAATAATCTTATAGCTATTATAAATACTAGCTTTATAGATAATAATAATAATTAAAAAAGCTTTTAAATATATATTATATACTTTTTCAGAAATCTAATAATATAGCGGGTTAATAAATAAGATACTATTACTATTTTAACAACTAAAGTAGAACTTTTAATACTATTTTAAACTACTTAAGAAGCTACTTTTACTAATTATTTTATTACTATAGTCTGAATAGACTTTATAATAAATATATTTAATAGAAATAGGGTATACAAGCTTTACCTTACTATCTAAATCTAATATAGTAACTAGTAAATAATATATTTTATAATTATTAAAATAATATAACTATATATAAAGTTTAATTATATAGATATTTATAACTAGTAATTATAATAGAAAGTCTTATAAACATATTTCAAAATGAAATATATATTCTAAGAGAGCTTATAGCTAATAGCTTTATAAAGTTTTTCTAAACTTATTAATTTAGTATTTTTATTATTTAAATTAATATGACAAATTAATTAAACTATTTAAAATTATAATAAGAAAAGGAATTTCTAAAAAAGCTTCTAATATTTAATAATTCTAATACAACTTTTAACTACTAATTAAAATTCATAGATTCTAAGTTATAATAATAATAAAGTTAAATTAAAAGCTTAGAAATACTAGAAATACTTTCTAACTAATAAGAAATATTTAAATATCTTATAAATAGTATTAGTCTTCTTATTATAAGAATAGAAGTTTAATAAAAGTAATAAGATAATAAAAGGAGCTTCTTATAAGATATAAATAGAAAGTATAATTAATATTATTTAAAAAGGCTAGCTTATAAGTAGAGCTTTTAAGATTAAAGAGGTATATTAGGAATAATATATTTAAGAAGTAGAATTTATACTAAATAAATGTTAGGTATGAATACTATTTCTATAAGTCTTATTCTATTTAAACTATTTAAAATAGAACTTTATGTAGTATGTATAGCTATATTTAATTATATATAATGCACACTAGATTTTACCCCCTAATTATATATAACAAGTCATAGCTAGTATTAAATGCCTAGTACCTATTACTAGTAAGATATAGAGGTAATTTCTATATATATAGTAATATATATAGTTACTATATACCTTATAGTATAGTATAACTAATAATATTCTTAAGCTTTAAACTTAAATAAGTAATAATTTCAAATAGCTATATATTTTTAAAATAAAATAGAAAAGTAGTAATATCTTATAGAATACTCAAGATACTTCTAAGGCTATATTTAGAATCCCCTTACTTTTTAAAATGTTGAAAAAAGTAGGAGAAACTATTTTCAGATAGTAGAAACTATTTAAAATTATTTACTTTTATATAAGTAATAGACTATAGGCTTAGTTTAAAAGTTTAAAAACTCTATGATTTTTATTTATACTTAAAACCCTTGTTATTCTCACCTAAGAATAAGTATTCAAATACTTTAAAGACTTAAATATAGTTATTTAAATATTCTTTGTATTTAGAACTACTAGGAATTACTTCCTCTAGCTATTAACTATATCTAACGCTTAAGAAGCTATATGATAAAATATATATAGTTATATAGGCTATAGATATAAGCCTTAGGCTACGCCTTAAAGGCGACATTTCGGAGACTTAAATATCCCGCATATTCCGCATTTTAGTAGTAATAATATAAGCTATTTTACTTCCTCACATACCCTCTATATAGTGCCTAGAGGCTTCTTTAAGTAGCCTCCTCAATTTCCCACAATTAGTTAATATAATAATTGATAGGTATTAGAAGTATATTATAAAAGAGGTATAGATTTAAATTTATTATAATTACTTCTTTAAAGAATTTTAGTAAAATAATATTAATACTAGCTAGCTAGTAATATTTATTACTAATTATCAATAGTTGCTAGTTATTAATAGCTATTAGTAAGAACTCATAGCTAATAGTAATTACTATATTTAGTTTATATGATTAGAAGGTATATAGCTATTAGTTATAATTACTTACTATAGAATTAATACCTATTGCTTTTTATAAAGTAATAGCTAAAGGCTTAGTAAGGGAAGGAGTAATAATAGTAAAAAGTAAGTTTCTATAAGTTATAAGATTTCAACTTAGTAGGTTAATTAGTAGTAGCTATAAAAAAGCTTTTATTTTATAGCAGCTTCAGGTTACTATATTATATAATATATAATCTAATTCTAATCATCCTAGTTTTCTATAAAAATTATAAAGTATATTCTTACAACTATCCCCCCTTTAGAAGCCTTAAGTCCTAAAGCTTATAAATACTTTATAGTTACTTTTAGAAATAGCTTTACTAGCTAATTACTAATTATTCTACGGTTTAATTGATTGAATAATAGTTGTAAAATAGAGGGTTCTTCTAATATAGATATTAATAGATAAAGCTTATCCTATATATATATTAATATATAAAACTCTTATTATTATATGGAGTTAATTAATTCTTTTATAGGTTTATCAACTTATAAGATTTTCTATTTATTAATAAGACTTTATTAAACTAGTAATAGGTAACTAGTAAAAGGTCAAGGGGAATTCACAACTTATAATTATTAAAGAATAGGTCATTCGGAATAATATCTGAAAATAGTACTAATATTAATATAAATAGTAATAATAACAGAAAGTTTGAATTCTATAAGAAGTAGGGAACTTCGTAGTATTAATATCTAAATAGAGTTTATTTTCAGAAAGGTTAACCTTATATTATATAGAGATTTCAACTCTATTACGCTTAGGCTACTAAGTAATCTATTTACTAAATATTCTAATATTATAATTTAATTAATTTAGAGTATGAATAATTGAAGTAGTATAACCTTAACTCTAATAATTAATTTTCTATACTAAATAGAAAATATAAAGTTATAACAATAAAAGAGAATACTCAAGCCTTTAAATACTAAAAATAGGTTATTAGAATAAATATAAGTAATAGCTAAATAGCTAGAACTCTAATATCCCCCCTTAAGGTATATAAGATAAATAAATCTTTTATAGCTTAAAAAGTAGTAAAAACTCTAAAAACCATATGGGAAAAATAGAGAGAAAAGAAATCTTTAAAAAATTAAAATCTAAAAAACCTAAAACCTATAAAAGATTTAAAAGAAAAGACTTGAAAATAAAATAAAAAAATCAGGAGAAATCAGAAAAACCTAAAACTAGTAAAAAGTTAAAAGAAAAAATTAATCCTCAGAAAATAGACTATTAAGACTATTTCCTTTATAAAAAAGCTAAATATTAAAATTATTCTATAAAGTCTTCTTAATAATATTATTAAATTCAACTGAGCCTAAAAGCTTTATCAAAAAGTCACCTATATTATTATTCATATTAATATAATAGTAATTAATCTAATTATCTCAAATACAATCTCGAATATAATAATACTAAATATCAATATATTTAGCTTTTTTATAGAATTCAGTATTCTTAGTAAGCTTTTTAGCTAATTAATTATCTATAAAAGTAATCAGCTTATTAATAGCCTTAAATCCTAAAATTCTATTAATAAAACTATAATTATTATATAAATAAATAGCTTTTTTAGTAATATCTACTAGAACTATATACTTAGTTTTATAGATAGATAAAACTACTATTTTCTATCTAGCTAAACTATAACTTATAATATTATAAAAATCTAAAGAAAATATATAAGCCAAAGTAGATTTTCTATTATTAATATCTCTAGCTTAATCTAAATCTATAAACCCAAATAGATTAAAAGGATTAATATTATCATAATTATAAATTAATCTATAATTAGAATTCTTTTTTAAGTAATACTATATCCTATTAAGGGTAGTAAAATATTTTTTAGAAAAGTTTAAAGAAAGTCAAAAACAAGTAGTAATAACTAGAGTAATATCTAGCCTAGTTTTTAAAGCTAAATATAATAAAGCTCCTACTTCTTTTTAATATTCTAATATTTCTTCTTTAGTAGTATTATCCTTATTAATCAAGAATTTAACTTTATTATCTATTAGAATATTAAAACTATATTTTCTTTCATTAAACTTAATAAGAATCTTATCAGTATATTTAAACTAATTTATTTCTATATTGTTATTCTTATAGTTAATTATTAAATTATTACTTAAAAAGATATTAGGCTCTCCTAGACCTTAGATTTTTATATCTTTTTTAAGACTATGATAAATATATTCTGAAGTAGTAGAATTATTAGCTCCTAATAGTATATTATCAACATAACATACTAAAATAGCTAAATATTTTCTTTTATTAAGAGTAATATTAAATATAAATATTCTTTTATCATAAGGAGATATTTTAAAACTAATCTTATATAAAATAGATTTAAAATATAAATAGTAAAACCTAAAGCTTTATTTTAACCTATATAAAGCCTTATTGAATAAATAAATAAAGAGCTAATTTTTATAATTAGTACTATAAACCAAACTTTTAGAACCTTTATTATAAATATAGCTAGTAGGTAACTTAATATATATCTTTTTATCTACTTTTATATATATAAGTATAATAATAATATTATACTGAATTAAAATCTAGCTATAATAAATAGATATAATTAATATATATCTATAATTTTCAAGCCTATAAGTAGTACTAAAAGTTTCTAAATAATTAATACTAAAGTATTAATTGAAACTTTAAGCAACCTATCTAGCTTTATATATAGGATTACTAGGATCCTAATTATTAAGTTTTATTTTATAAACCTATCGACTCCCTAATATATTAATATTAGTCTTTTTAATAAAAGAAATATTAAGTAGTAATATAATAATCCAAACTTCTATAGACTTAATAGATTTAACCTTTTTATTTATAGCTTGAATTTAGTTATTACTAAACTGAGAACTTATAACTTTGAAGAAAATAGTTACTTCATCTAGAATATTAACTAATAATATATACTTAGTAGTATAGAAATTACTATATTTATTAATAAGTAAGTTGTTATTATAATTATATTAATTATAATTAGTATAAAGAACTAAAGAAAGATAGTTCTTAATTATAAGGAGTATACTTTCTTTATATAAATACTATTTATAGTCTTTTTTAACTTTTAGATTTCAAAAAGAAATTTCTATATATATAATAGACTTTTTATTAAAGTTCTTATTACTATTTATAACCTTATTAAGATAAGTTATAGAAAAACTACTTAATTCCTTATTAGGAGAAAAATCTAAGTTACTATTACTATTATTAACTTTAATAGAAAGAAGAAAATAACTAGTATTTTTAGTAGAACTCTAAACTCTATCAGATTTAATAATAACTAGATTTTAAGACGAATTATTAGAATTAGATTAATTAGACTTATTCTTTTTACTAAGTTAACTAGACTTAGTAGTTATAGTATTATTAAAAAAAGATAATTCTTCTTTTTATTAAGAATTAAATTAGTTTTTAAGAATATTTATATCTCTAGACTAAATAGTATTATAAGCTCAAAAGTTCCAAACTAAATAGGTATTATAACTATAAGTAACTATTATACTTTCTTTTACTTTTAGATTAAGCTTCTTAGAATCCTTATTGTTAACTTTATAGTAATAGATACTACTTTATATTTTTATCTTACTAATAAAAAGTTTCTTCTTATTTTTTAACTTATATAGAATTTTAAACTTAATAGAAGAATAAGGTATTCTATTATAAATATAAATAGAAGCTAAAATAGCTAACTCCTAAAAGTATAAAAATAAATTAGAATTATAGAAAAAGATTCTAGCTTTATTAACTATAATTCTTATAGCCTTCTTAATTAAGCTGTTAGGTTCATAAATATAAAGTAGTCTTATATTATAAATATTATTATTATTAAGATAAATAATTTTTATTCTATTATTAGAGAACTTAAAACTACTATTTATATTAACTTTCTTAATTCTTTATTACTATTATTATTATTAGTTATATTAATAAACTTTTAAAAGCTAAAATAACTTCTTTAGAACTTTTACTTCTTAATAACTTTCCCTAGATAAATCTACTATATTTAGCTATGAATAAGATAAAATATTTATAATAATTATAAGTCTCTAGTAAAATAAGTTTATATAAGTTTCAACTAATATAATCGAGATATTTAAACTTCTTAAAAATATTCAAATTTCTATTAATTCTATTAGTAAACTTACCTTTAAGATAGGCTTTATAAATAAGTAATTTATCACCTTTTAAATACTTATAACTAA
>AMCV02000009.1:1675054-1690819 GCA_000350065.2 Colletotrichum orbiculare MAFF 240422
AAGAAGGATTCTAAACTTATAGAAGTTATTACCTTTAATTCTTATAAATAAGAGTTTATCCTTTTTAAGATTATATAGTATAGGTTTATTAAAAAGAATAGATTATATTCCTATTAAGTTACATTTAAGCTAACTCAATAGGTTAATACCTAGTTATAATATATAATAGATATTATATAAAAAATATTTTATATTATTTAAGATAATTTTTAAATTACTTTTTATAGTTAAAGTAATCTTTTTAGTATATCCCTATTTAATAGGTAAATGAATTTTAGTTTTACTAACTAAAAGATTATAATTTTTAACTATATAAATAATACCTCTAGTATTAATAAAGAATAAAATAGTTTTAATCTATTTAATAGAACTCCTAACTTATTAAATCTTCTTAGAAATTAAAATACTTAAAACCTTTTTAGTCAAAGTCTTTTTAAGAGAAAGTTAAGTTAGAATTATATTTTTAAACTTAATACTTTCCTCTTTATCTTCTTTTTCTTTAGTTTCTTTAGTATTAGAATGAAGTTATATAAGAATTTTAGTTATGTTACTAGGGATCTCTTTAACTATTTGCTTAATTAAAATAATATTAACTAATTCTAAATTCTTATCTTTTTTATCTTTTTTCTTCTTAGAAGACTTGAGAAGACTCTTATTAATTTTAGATTTTATTTAAATAGAAATCTTTTTAAGATAACGATTAAAATAGGTTTTTTTAGTATAATTAGCTTTTTTATAATAGTTATAGAAAATATCTTTTTATTTCTTCTAAAGTTTCTAAATAACTTTAAGAGAAAACTACTTAATAACCTTATTTTTAAGATTCTTTTTAGTTATAAAATTAATTAAAAAAATCTAAGTTTTCTTTTTAAACTTATTTAAAAAATTAGAAAATAGGAAATCTAATTTATAAGAATTCTTATTAGATCTAAGATTCTAAATAATTAAAATAATAAAGCTTTTATAATTTTTATTTAAACTATTTAGGATATAAATAATAATAACTTAGTTAGATAGTTTAACTTTATTATAAGAGAAATTATTAATAAACTTTTATATCTTATTTAGATATTCTTCTATAGACTTAAAATTACTAAGAGTAATATTAAAGAGTTCTTTATAAATAAGAAGCTTATTAGAAAAACTAGTTAGTTTATAAATCTTTTTTAAATAATTAAATATATTAAAAGTATTAGTATTATTCTTAATAACTCTTAAAAAACTATCTTTATAATTTAACTATATATAATTAAGAGTTTTATTATACTTACTAGTATTATTTATAGAAATGGGCTTAGTTAAATCTATAAATATATCTTTACTAATAAGTAGAGCTTTTATATAAATAGACTAGATACTATAATTCTAAGTCCCTTTTAATTTAGGGATAAAATATAACTTAGAGTTACTTATATTTTTAAATAATAACTTAAGAAAGTAAAGTAGTTATTTAATATAAAATTAATTAAAGTCTTCAAGTAGAATTAAGATACTTAGAGTCTAACTCTAGTAAACTATTTTTAACTAAAGAATTAATAATAGTATAACTTAATAGTTAAATAATAGATCAATACTCTTATAACTTATAGTAGTCTAAGGTTTAAATCTTATAAGAGATATCTTTTTATAAAAATTAGAGATAACCTATAATTCTAATTTATAAACGTCTTAGTAGATCTAAAATTCTAATTTATAAAAGTCTTAGTAGATTTGAAATTCTAATTTATAAAAATCTTAATAGATTTAAAAATTAGTTTATAAAAAGTCTTAGTAGATTTAAAATATAAGAGATTTTCAACTTCTACTATTTAACTATTTCTTTTATGAGCCTAATAGTAAGCCTACTAATATAACTAGTATAATCTCTTTATAGATTTATCTAATATTAAATTAATTAATTAATAAGAAGGATTAATTAGTTAGTTAAAATAGAAATAGAAAGAATAGGCTATAGAGCCTTATAGAAATAATTAAGAAATATTTTATATAGATAGATAGGTATAGAGAAGCTTAAGGTTAGTTAGTATAGTCTTTAGTATAATTTAAATAAATATCAATAAAGATATAAATATTAATATTGATAATAGGTATAAATAGGGATGCAAAATAAAGAGAGAAGTTAATATAAAGCTAGGCTTATAACCTATTAAACTGATAATAAGTAACTAGTAAAAAGTTAAGGGGAATTAATAACTCTTAGTTATTAAAGAATAAGTTATTTAGAATAATATTTGAAAATAGTACTAATATTAATATAAATAGTAATAATAATAGGAAGTTCGGGTTCTATAAGAAGTGGGGAACTTCGTAGTATTAATATCTAAATAGAATTTATTTTCAAAAAAAATAGCCTTACGTCATATGGAGACTTCGGCTCTATTACGCTCGGGCCACCAAGTGGTCTGTTTATTAAATATTTTAATATTATGGTTTAATCAATTTGAAGTATAAACGATAAAGGTAGTATAACCTTAACTCTAATAATTGATTTTCTATAATAAATAGAAAACATAGGGTTATAAGAATAAAAGAGAATACTCAAGCCCTTAAATACCAAAAATAGGTTATTAGGATAAATATAAGTAATAGCTAAATAGCTAGAAGTCTAATAGACTTTAGTATATTAATCACTATAATTAGTATATTAACTAGATATCTTTAGAGTAAAACCTAAAGTATCTAACTACTCTCTATATATAATATTAAAAGACTTCTTATAAGATATCTTATTACTAATTCGATATATAAACCTTCTTATAGCTAATTAGACTATTAAGATATTAATATATACTTACTAGCTAGTTACTCTTGAGGGTATTTTTACTATATATTACTATCTAACCTAGCTATAATTTCTACATACCTTCTAAGGCGTTTCATTTTAAAGCCCTTAGTAGTAAGGCGGTTATAGTAAACCCTTATAGGATACCCTAGCTTCTAGTAAAATACATAGAACTTATTATAGTAGTAAGTAGATATAATATAGTTTAATTTATCAAGTATTTTAAATAAAATGCAGTCCTTAAGACGCAACCATTTCGCTAGGGAGCCTTCTAAAGTATTAATCTCCTTATAATACTTAAGTACTAACCCTTTAGTAATATTACAGCTAGGAGCCCTCTTAATACTAGTTACTTTCTCCTTAATACTACTAAAAACCTCTTTTTAAAACTATAGTATCTCTTAGAAATACTTAGCTACTAGGGCTATAACTATAGGTATTTAACTATTAAGCCTCTACTATTATAAATACTATTATAACCTAATTTCAAGGTAATAAAAGAAGGTAAATATATAAAGCCTTAAGGTTTCTATAGGGGTACGTAGAGTCTTATAAATTACTAACTATTTAGTACAGAGTTTTAATAAAGGCGAACCCTTATACTAAAGTAAATAAAGTATACTATATAAATATAACTCTTTTAGGGTAAGATTAATCAATAAGTAGTAAGTAAATACTATAAAGTTAGCTTATATAGGGTTAAGTAATAATATATAGTAATAGTTATACAACTAAGTCTACAAGCTATATACTAACTTTATTATAGCTTACTAAATCTTATGTATTTTAAAGGTTTCTAGTTATAGAGTATAGCTATCTTAGATTACAATTAGCTAGTTTCTAATTTTCTATAAAGTAGTATATTTAAAAAAGAACCTATAGGAGTAATTAGGAGGTTTTAAATATTCCTTATAATTAGAAGTACTTAGAATCATCAATATTAGAGTTACTCATAGTTTGATACTAGATAGCTATATTAGTATAGTCTCTATAAAGAAAGACTATTATTTAAATATATATATAAATATTACTATAGTAATTACTATTATTATAATAGTACTATCCTATTTAATAACTACTATAGAGGTTAACCCTAGTAGTATAAGTATTACTTTTAATATTATAGTATAGTTTAATATGTAAGATTTAAGTAGTATAAGTATTACTATACGTTTACTAGTAGTTTCAGAAAGTATAGCTATAAATACTACTATAGATATTACTATAGATACTATATATTTAAATATTACGTATTTAGATACTATATATTTAGTAGCTATTTGTTATAATAGAAATATTATTTAAATCCTAACTTTACTTTTTGAAAAGATAGAAGTTGAAGAACTATGAAGTAGTAGTTAAAGGCCTAGTAAGAGAAGGAGTATTAATAGTAAAGAATAAGTTTCTATAAATAATAAGATTTTAACTTAATAGGCTAATTAGTAGTAATTATAAGAAGGCTTTTATTCTATAGTAGCTTTAGGCTACTATATTATATAATATATAATTCAATTCTAGCTATCTTAGCTCTCAATATTAGCTATAAGGTATATTTCTATACTTTTACTATAATAGTAAGAACTAGCTAGATATCAAACTATTATATTTAGTAGGAAACCTTAGGTAATATAATAAAATGAGTAAACTAAATATAATTCTAAAGTTTATATAGAGATAACTTATTAAAAGTAAGCTTTTGTATAATAAGAATAATTTAGTTAATTTAGTCTTATAATCTTTACCTTCTAAATATTGAAAGTTGAATACTGAGAAATATTCTATTCAAAGTATTTTATTTAAAAATACTAAATATAAGTACTATTAAATTCTATTTCTAAGAGAGCTATTTTAATATAAAGTTTTGAAAGAAGTATACTTAAAGATTTAAAGATAAAATTTGAACTATTTAAATAAATTATAAGATAATTTAAAACTAGGTTTTCTTTGGGGAATATGAAATTATACCTTCTAAATTACTATCTTACAATAATAGATTAATTAATTAGGTTAAATTTAAAGATATAACTAGGATTTATATATAGGATTTTACTTTTACTAAGAAATAAAACTTCTTAAATAATATTAATGTGGAACTCTTTAATGTAAATAATATTATTTAATATGAAGTTTGATATATTTCTCTTTTTTAGATATTTCAAAATATTTCTAATCACTTATTTACTTTACTTAATTAAAGGGAAATTATGTATTTATATTAAATAGTATCTATCCTTTTATTTAACTTAAAACTTCTCTTTAAAGAAATCTACTAAGTTTATAATATAAATTATTCTATAACTATTAAATATTATACTTATTAGAAGCAAGTAAAATCCTTAAATAGTTAGGCAGGTCTTAAGGTGGATTGTAATTAACTTCTTCTTTAAAAAGAGGCTTTAATACTTCTATGTATCAAATTAGAAGGGTAGTAGTTACTATTATTAGATTTACTATTTGAAAGAGTCATTCAAACTTTTAAAGTACTTAAGAATACTTCTTTAGTTTTATTAGTATATCTCTTAGAACTTAGTTATTCTTTTATTACTAGCTTCTAGTAGAGTATATATCATTCTAAGTTATTTATTCTATTTTTAATACTATTTTAGATAATAATTATTATTTAAATATATAAGACCTTAATATAAAGGTTCAAAACAGTATATGTAATATATCTATAGTTTTCTAGAAAGTATAAGTAGTTTCTGAAATTATATAAGTACTTTAGTTTAAACTAAGATATCTTATCTCATTTTGTATACAACTAGCTATAACAAATAGTATTTTACCATATGTTTGTATTTAGTCTTTATTAACATAAGATAAAATAGAAAAAGCTTCTCTATATTCAATTAGATTATTAACCTTTAAGTTTAACATCTCTTTTTTAATATCAGTCTAATACTAAGTTATAATCTCATTAGATGAAACATGTTAATTAAACATTTAAAGTTACTTTTTAATAACTAGAGTCTTCTAAACCTTTAGAATCTAATATATAACTATTTAAAAATAAATAGTATAATATTTATTATACTATATTTAACTGGAGATATTTAAATTAGCTTTTTCTAAGCTTTTCCTATATTCTACTCTAACTAATTATGATATGACTAAATGATTTTCAATAAACTAAGACTTTAGAAGTTTTAGAAAACCTTAGAAAGAATATCACTTTTATTAAAAAGTTCTATTTAAATAAATGTTAAAAAGTTATTATTAATAATTATACTAACTTATATTGAAATTGTATTAGAATACTTCTTCATCTCTTTATAGTCAGATTTCTAGATTATTGAAGCTTAAGATTTACTATATAGTAATTAAATATACCTTTAGTTCTAAAAGTAAAAAGGTTTAATATTTTCAAATATCTATTAAATAGTATTTTCATGAAATAAACTATTTATCGAAACTAAGTAAACTAATTAGTTTCGAAATATTAAGATTTAGTTTAATATTTAGATTAAAGTATTTCTAGATATCTTAACTAGTTTTATAGAATTATAATATAGTATACTAAAAGTTAAAATTCAAGCTATTCAGTAGCTTTACTATTATATTAAGATTATTAGTAATTAAATATACTATTTTCAAGTAGGTTATCAAAGAATTCATATGATAGATTAAAGAAGACATTCCTCATAGTTATTACTTAACAGTAGTTAGAATATTAGTGAAATATTACTAGGTCTATCCCTATAACAAAATAATCATACAGTATACAGTCTAAGTAAAAGCTTTTCAAAGAAATAATCTATTTAAACTAAAATAAAACACCTCAACGCATATACATAAACTAGTTGGATTTTATATAAACTAGTATAGCTACTTAGTAGACTTAGTACTATATCTATTCTTATAAAAGTATTATATATTTGATATTTAGAGTAATAGGAGACTTAATTATATTTCTACAAAGCTAAACTTCTATATAAAAAGAAATCTTTCATATTCTAAAATTAGAAGTTAATCTACTATTTTAAAGTGGGTTTGATATTATCGGAATTATATACATTTTCTTGAAGATACCGTACTATATAATATAGAAAGGAATTCTATTCTAATACTAAGATTTAAGAAATATAATTTTTATAATGTTAATATCTCTATTTTATAAAGGGACCTTATTATTATTATTATTATATAATTAAATATCTGGCTTTTATATAATTATTTAGGTCAAACTAGTGTAAAAACTAAGAGTAGTCTAAAAGAAAAGAATTTAAACTCATCTTATAAGATATATAAGGTAGATATTCTTTTTATTTATAAGGCTTATATAAGAACAAGCTTTACTAATAATATCAATAAAATTGATATAAAGTTAAGTTAAAATCTTTAGTATTTATATTGTCTTAGTTTAGATCTATATAGACTCATATTTCTTATATTTTAGAATAGATTCAATAGATCGATCTATTTTATTTCTTAGTAAATAAAATAAGTATTAGGTTACAACTAGTAAACGTCGTAATTGATTGATTGTATATATAGTATATAACTAGCTATCTCTATTGATAATAATTATATCTAAATTACGGTATATATATATATATACTATATACTATAAGAGTAAATCTATATAATAATCCTTTTAATCTTATCAATCAAAATAAATAGGTTAACTATTTAGTTACCTATTACTATAGGTTTAGCTATTTTAGTATTATATTTAACCTGATACTAGTAATACTATCGTTTATAGCTAAAGCGTATTAAATTCCTAAATTAGTATAGAATATGAAAGTAGTATAAAATATAAAAGTAGTATAAAACGTAAAAATAGTATAAAATCGCCTTTAGTTATATAAACCCCTTTTATTATACTAAGAATTCTAGAAATACTATAAATAGTATTTCTCTATAATAATACGTCTTTCATTTAATAATACGTTAGATACTTTAAGTTCCTACTACAATATACCTCCATCCCTCTTTATTACCTTCTTCTCATTATCTTATCCATTTTCTTTTACTTTTATCTCCTCTTTTTATTACTATTAGTAGTTTTATAATTTATTCCTCTATCTATATTATCACCTTATTTCCTATTATAAATCTTCTAAAAGTTTAATTATTAGATCCTTTAGTTATACTATTCATGAAGTTGTCTTTATTATAAGTTTAGTAGACTTTAAGGATTTCTCTTTATTGATATAATTATTAGAATATTATAATATTATTTATAAGGCACCTTTCTTTAGTAAAACTCAATTTAAAGAAATAAATTGAAAAAGTAAGAGTTAGTATAAAATACTATTAGTATTATTAATATCTTTCAAAATGTAAATATTTACCTAAAGGTAGTAAAGATTACATATTTTATATTAATTCTTATAGTTATATTATAGACCTTAGAAGTTAGTATACTTTATATAATTCTTTTCAACTTAGTAGAAGAAAAGTAGATAATATTATTTTTAAATTTAAAAGTATGACTATCCTCATTATTTCTTGCCATTTTTAAAATAATAATGAATTCTAATTAGAATATTATATTTTTATTATTAGTAAAGGATTTATCAATAAAGATATAGAATTCTATCTTTTTAATATTAGTAGGAATAAATATTAGGTCTTATTTTAAGTGAGTTATTTATTATATAAGATAATTATCAAGTCTATTAATATCTTCTTCTCTCAAGTCTTAATATTAAGCTATAGTAGAGAAGTCAAAATATATTTCTAATTAGTATATAGAAACTATATATATTTTTTACATCTATTATTTAATATATACTAATTCTATTTTATTAGAAGTATAATTCATAAGTCTAATCCTCCTCTTTTAGCTTTCTTAAGTAAGAATTGTATTACTATTATTTTATAGGGTTATTATACTTTTTTTAAAAGTAAGAGGTTTATTATTTATAAGTATTAACTTTAGTTTTACTATAAATCTTATTTACTAGAATTCTTCTTTTTCTCTATTATTAAATTTAAATAAGTAGAAGTTAAGAATATTATCTATCTTTATACTTATAATACTAAAATGTGAATTATCTAGCCTAGAGATTATAAAGTTTAGGTTATATAATAAGGTTTCTATTTTTAGTTTATTTTTATAGTAGTTAGAATATTCTATATATTAGTATATATCTGACTCTATAAGGCTATATAATAGCTAGATAATAATAATAGTAGTATTTTCTAGATATACTTACTATAGGCTAATAAGTAATTTTACTAATATAAAGCGGTTTAATTATATCTCTATTTATATATATACTTAAGTAATGATATAGAGATAGATTTCTAAAAGAGTATTAGATTATAGTATTACTAATAGTATTAGTATAAAGTAATAGTTAACTTATTATATTATTAGTAACTATATAAAGATATAATTTCCTCTCAATTATTAAATCTCTTAATAACTAGTTATAACTTTTTATATAATACGTTATTAGTACTTTTAACTTATTGATAAATCTAAGGCTCAAGATTTTTATCTATCTATATTTTTAAATATCAAAGTGTTTGAAGTGTAGAATTCCTTTTATTAAAAAGGTTTCTTATTCTTTAATATATAACTTTTGAAAATCTTATTTAGAATTATAATAAGGCTATATTAATAACAATTGATAGTTTTAGCTAGTACTTCTGCCTTTTTTATTATAACGTAGATATTATAATATATCGTATTAGAAAGATTAGTCTTTATAATAAAAATATAGTTTTGATATAGCTATCTTTATTATTTCAACCTCTCTTTAGGTATTATTATTATAATTATTTCTTTAAATAGAACTTCCTCTTTAGCTTTATTATTATAAGAGTTCTTCTTACTATTATCTTCAATTTAAAGCTAATAACATAGCTTGACTATTATTATTTAAAAAGTGTTAAGCTTATTTTCTATCTCTATACTATATATTTTATTATTAGCTAAGATAAACCTAAAGGGATTAGTCTAGCTTTAGTATTTATAATAGATATATATATTTAATTATAATAAGAGTTAATAGATAGATATAATAGAAAGACTATTATATATATTTAAAATATCTAAAACTTAACATTATATATAGATATTATATATTTCTTCATTTACTTTTTAAATAACTACTATATATCTCATTATATCTAGAAAGAGTAATAATAATATATTTCAATATAGGTATACTTTAAAGATAAATAGGGTAAATATAAAATTATTAGAACTACTAGTATTATTTACTACTTGAACTATACTTTAGAATACTCTTTCTTTTAATATTTCTAATACTTTATTATATATACCTTAATAAACTTTTTATAAAAAGGTATAGTACTATTTAACTTTACTAATATTGTTATAAGCTTTAATTTAGTATAATCTTCATTTTACTATTTATGTTATTAGTTTTTCTTCTAAGGTTTTTGATAGTAAAGTTATTTCTCATATTAGTAATAGTTCTATTCAAGAGACTTTAGTATATATCAATCTACTATATTTTTAATATATATCATATATCTTTTATAGAAATACTCCTTATGAATTTTATAACTATAAGTACTATTAATATTTTCACTATATATAATATAAGCTTATGACTATTAAGATATATAGTATTAATGATCATTTCTATATTAAACTTATAGTTATCTTTTAAGTTAAATTTAAATCAATATAACACCTTATTATATATGTAATATTAATAGTAGTCTCTAATAATTATTGTAATCTTATTAATAGTTATAATTTAGCTTATTCTATTAAAGATATTATTTAATCTTTAGATATTAAAATAGTTAAATTCTCTATAGAGTTATTGTATTTCTATTTTTATAAGGAAATTAATAGTTTTATTATAAGGACTTTTTTAGACTTAGAACTATAGGTACTTATTATATCACTTTATAAATAATAATACTTCTTTTTACTTAATTCTATTATTAAGATTATTAAAATAGATTAAGAATGAATTTATATTAAAAAGACTGAGAAGAAATAAGATAACTATGAATATAATATTAAAGTTAATTTTTCTCAATAAATATAAATATTGAAGTTATACTAAGGCTAATAAAGCCTTACTTATTTCTAAAATATATATTTATTCTTAGACTAGTCTTATTAAATTAGATATTAAATATAATCTTCTAAAGAATTTGTAATTACTTTTATACTTCTTATGAATAGTCTTCCTATTTTTATATTTAAAAAGATACTTTTAAATATAACTTTTGAAACTCTTAAAGTTAGGAAGGTTTCTAATTTAATCAAAATTATAAAGTAGTAATAAGTATAATTCTGGAGGGTTTCTATAGGTTTCCTAAGATTAGTTATTCTAATTTTACTATTTATAGTTATAAAGTAAATTATTATAAAAACCTTTTCTAATATCTCACTTATATTATTATAAAATATCTCTATAATTATCTCTATTAGTATAATATAATTAAAACATATAGTAATTGCTACTACTAATTTTATATTAATAATAAACATATTTTGAAATATAGTATTAACATTTCATCTTTTTCTATAGTATACCTTATTAATTAATAATCTATTATTAGTTTTAGATATATTGAGTATTTATTATATATCTCTTTTGTAGAAGTGTTCTATAAAATAGTCTTAAAGTATTACTATTATCTATTCAATATAGAGGTTAATATAATTACTAGCAGTTAAAGTATTAACTATTCTTTTGACCATTATATATATAGTTAGCTAGAAATTAATTGTGATTTGTAATATAATTATTCTCTTATCTAAAATATTATTATTAGCTTCTAAAGATTTCTATAATCTATTGATATAGCTTATTAAAAGTTAGCTTTACCTTATTAATAGTATTATAGAAAATATCAACTACATTATACGCCTAGTATATAGTTATATATATCTTTTTATTAACTCTTTCTTATAAGTCTTAAAATTTAAGTCGATATATTTAAATAGGTTGGTGCTTGTTATTATTATTCTAAATACTTTAATTATATTATTTTAATTATAACTTTTAGTAAATATCTTAAGAATTATAGTTTTCTATTCTTTCTAATAACTATAATAACTTATGAGAGTTTTAAATTTACTTCTAATTATAATAACTATTTAGGCAATTAAGAAATTATTTTAGATTAGTATAACTAATATTTTATAATATATATACTTACCTAGTTAATATATTATTAAATATTCTTCTCATGGAATTGTATCTATCATTATAACTAATATGTTTAGTATTAAATATCTATATGTTATCTTTAAAGATATCGTAATCTCTAATTATATCTTTATCACTTAATTAGTATATTCTACTAAATAATATATTAATTCGTTTATAAGATTAGCTAAAGATAATATATTATTCTAGGGATATCTAGTAGCTTCCCCTTAACTATATATAGAACTTTAGGGGTTTTTATAATCCTAATTACTATTCTTTCTAATTAGAGCTATTCTTTATAATAGGGTTTTATATAAGTATAATTATCTAAGTATTTGATATAGCTAACTATAGGCTTAGTATTAATATATTTTTATTGGTTCATAACAATAGTATTACCTAAGTTAGAGCTATTTTTATTTTAAAGTTTTCTAATATAAAGGGTCATTATTTCTTAATAAGTATAAATCTTCTAATTCTTAAGAGTTATTTAATATATTCTAAGTTTTTCTTACTTTTCTATCTTAAGTAATAGTAGTCTTTCTAGTTAGCTTTAATACCTTTTTCTATCTATTAAGTTAATATATCTTTATTAAGTACTTCTACTAGGTTTTTATTTATAGTTTTTCTTCTTATAGGGAAGTTGTTAGTTATACTATATTGTAGGGTATATAGTAACTATACGTATTACTATATATATAACAACATACTTTCTACGCCCTACTAGTAATAAGCGCTAGGTATCTGATACTAGCTATAGCTATATATGTAGTAATTAGTAAGTAATTACTATACTATAGATCTAGAGCTTTATATAGTACTATATACTATATAATATAATAATAATAATAATAAATAACTAGAGTACTACCTTATATTTATATAATAAGATTATATATAGTATATATTACTATCTAGATAAATTAATACTAATTAGTAGTTAACCCTTCTATTACTACTATACTACAGATTAGTAAGGCTTATTATAATAGAAGAAGTAATTATAAAGAACTATACTCAAAACTAATCTAAAACGAAAGATCGTAAGAATAACTACTTAGATACTTTGAATTATCCCTATTTTAAAACTCTAGTTAGGAAACTCTGAATTATATATTAATATTTTAAAAAAACTTTTATAGAACTTAAGTAATAATATTATATCAAGATTTTCACTCTAATTAAATAAAGGTATTCCTTATAGTATTTTTAAGGAATTTAACTGTACGGTCTTAATTATTACTTATAAGAATATATTTAGTAAATATCATAAACCCTATTAAGTTTCACTAGATGTTTATAATATTAGAGATTTATAGTATTTCTAGTTTTTACCCCTTAAGAGATTTATATAATTTCTTAAACATTCTCTTAATATTCTTCGTATTTTTAAAATAATATTTAAATGTTTAGCTTCTAGAGAAGTATTTAGTCTAGGTATCTTTTTAATTATTATAGTAGTATTAAGTAGTATCCTTATATTTATAAAGATCTATTAATATTTAAATCCAATACTATTCAGATAGATTTAAGATGTTAATTATAAAACTATTATAAATAAGGCTATTCTTATAGTTTTAACCTATTTAGTATATTAAATAATACTTTATAACTATTTAAAACTATATAGCTATAAGTTCTTTTAGACATTGAAGGATAATTTTAAAGACTAATTTCTTATAGCTTAATAATTTAGAAATATTTAAATTACTCAATATATTTAAAACTTCTTTCTTTTTTCTAGTATTAAAAATAATATAAATTATAAAAGGATCTTTAGTATTTTATATTAAATCATAATAAGATCTATTTACCCTTAAGATACTTAAAGAGATTACTAAAGCTAGTTAATATTATAATATCTTTAAGTAAAACCTTAAGAAGTTTTTAGAATAGTTTTAAAGACTTTATAAAAGAAGAATAAGAAATTATACTACTTCTCTACAAAATTAAACCTAAGGTTTAATAGACTAAACCTATTTTAGCTTTTTTATAAGAAGTAGAAGAAGAATATTAGTAGTATAATAAGTTAGCTTCTATATCCCTAGCATTATTATTATACCTCTTATTCTTCTTATTAACTTTATTAATATATAGCCTTCCTAATATAAAGCTTCCGTATATATAAGAAGTAAACTATAAATATAATAACCTATAGCCCCTAAGGTAACTTTAATACCTTTTATATACTACTTCTACTATCCTTTTGAATAATATTTCAACTAAATATACTATAAACCTTATAAAACTATATAATAGAAATAAAGAATATAGTAGAAACCTATATAATATATTTAGGATAAAGATCTATATCTTTTATAATTACTATTTCAAGCTTAGTATTTTATACTATATATAAGTTAATATATGTTTAATTATATTAAAATTAAATTCTTAATTCTTATTCTAAGTATTTAGGTTACCCTAGTTTTAACCTATATTTTGAATATAGCTTATTATATTAAAAACTACTTCAAAAATAATAAATATTAATAATTATACTTCTCTAATTAGTAGAATACTATATTTCGAAATATTATAGCTAAATACCCTAAGGAAAATAAAAAAGAGGCTTTTAAAACTCTTATACTTAAGCTTATATATATCTAGAAAGCCTTCTTCTTAAACTTTTATATAGATATAATATTCTATTTCCAACTTATAAATATATATTATAGTATATCTAAATACTAATTAGTTTTCTTTAGCTTTATAGTAATATTTAAAGTTTTCTATAATTAGTTAAGATTCGTTATAAGTAATACTATATTGATTTAAAAGTTGTAATATATTTAAAGTAGTAGAAATAATAATTAGAAATAGATAAATATTTAATTTTAAATTAATCATATAATAATTCTTCTAAAGAATACTTTTAAAGTTTTATATTATAAAATACTTAATATCTTATTTATACTACTTTATAATGCTTATATATATCTATATTAAATAAAACTTATTCTTCTCCTAAAGTTATATATAGCTATTAAAATAAGAAGTATTATATATATAGGAAAATAGATTACTAATCTATAAAATATATTTTTAAAGAGAAATATACTTCTTTTAATTAGTATAAGTTCAATATTAACCCTAAAGTATATTTTATAATAATATATTAAGCTTTATTTATATATTATAAAAATATTAATAGTTTAGATTATAATTTCAAAGATTCCTCCTTAATTAATAAGCTTAATAATACTATTATATAATACTAAATATAATTTAATTTTAAAAATAAGATTACTATTCTTTCTAAATAATATTTAATATTATTCTTTAGTAAAAGTCCTATTACTTTTAATAGAAATAAAGTTATAAGAATCTTCTAAGACTAAACAATACTCTATACCTTTACTTAAAATAGTATTTCTAGTAGTAGAACCACTAAGAAAGGTAGTATTATAATTCTTATATTTATATTTATATTTAAAAGCTATTACTCAAGTACTATTTCCAAGGTATTTTACCTAATTTAAATATTACTAGTTTCTTAACTACTAAGTATTCCTAGTTTACTATACTTAAATAAGTAGTTAATCCTTTTATAACTTTTATACTTCTATAAGGCGAACTAGTAATAATCTATTTTAATAGTATTTCTCTAATTATTATATTTAGAATAATTAATATACTTATACTTTTTAGTATTATCATATTTTATATAATACTATATAATACCTTTTTCCTATTCTATTCTATAGGTATAGATTACTTTAATATTATATTTAATAATATTCAAAATTAGCTCTTCTAAAATAAGATAGTTATATTAATTATTTAAAAATAGGAGTATTTATAGATATTTCTTAATAAGAAGAGAATAATTATCTCTATATACCTTATAGAGATAGAAATATAGAGATCCTACTACTTTTT
>AMCV02000009.1:1702875-1752177 GCA_000350065.2 Colletotrichum orbiculare MAFF 240422
AAAACTTAAAATACTTATAACCTATATAGAAAGTAGAATTATATTAGATAATCTCTATAATACTATTAGTAATCATTCTCTTAATTTCTTTTTTAATTAATTCTTTAAATAGTAGTCTAAATATTATAATAATACCCTTTTTATAGAAATTAAGTATTAGTACTATATTAGACTATTCTTTAGCTATAAAGTATATTATAAAGAAAGGTTTTTAGCCGAACTTTTAAGAAAACAAACTACCCCTACGAACTATGAAATTTAAAGTTAATTTAACCTAAAATATTTAAAGCCAAAATAGTAAATTACTAACTACTTAAATAGGAGGGGGATCATTATTATTAATAATAGTAGTATTACTATCTTTTATAATAATAGTAGTTTATAATATTTACTAAGTATTTTAAAGTTCTATAGGAATAGCTATAAGTAAAATTAGAATATTACTATAAAAGTATATATCTCTATATAGTATTAAATCTCCTACTATAGTAATACTAGCTTTTATAGATTTCTTATAAATACCTTTAAGTATTAATACTTCAAAAAGTATTAGTATCTTACTAATATAACCTAATAAGATCTCTTAATTATTATTCTTAAAATATAATTTTACAATTATAAATTAAAATTCTTAAAAACTATAAGAAAACTTAAGAATATACATCTTACTATATATAGTAAAGAAGTAATATAAACCTTACTAGTTATTTTTCTCTTATTATATTTATACTAAAAATTAGAATAGAAAGATTATAATATATAAAGTATTTAGACTATTATATATTACTAAAATAGTATTAATAGTATACTTCATATATTTATAATAGATCTCTTTAGTAGTTTTATATATAATATAAACCTAAGTAATAATATCTAGAGAGAGAACTAAATCTTCTATAAAGTAGCAATATACTCTAAAAATAATTAGGATAAGTATAAAACTATTAAGCCTAGTAGTATTATTAATTACCTTATATACCGCTTAAAGAAATACCTCTTGAGTAGTAATAAATACCTTATTATAATAGATCTTATATATATAGTAGAAGAATATATAATACTACTTAATTTTACTAATATTATTATATACCTCAATAGGTATAATATAAACTATTAATCCTATTATTTTTACCTCTAATCTAAAGTCTTCAAATCGAAATATTATACCTATATTAATAGTAATAAAATTAAAAAAGCTTTAATATATATTAATTTAATATATCTTAAAAGCTTCCTATATTACTTTTACTAAAATATTTAGTAAAAATTAAGTAGTATTAAACGCCATTATAGTATTAATAATATAGAGTATAAGATAACTATCAATATAGATAATATTAATAATAATATTAAAATTAAAATTAATATTACTATAAATAGTAGAACAAAAATATAAAAAAACTATACTATATATTTAGTACTAGTAATAATACCTCTTAAATACTTCAAAGGCGTAACATTCAACTAGATATCCTATTTTATTAAAAATATTATAAAAATATATAATAACTAAGTATTTAAAATAATAGTAAAATCTCTATATTTCTATTTCTATAAAATATATAGAAGTATTTATTTTCTCTTTATTAGAAAGTAGTTATAAATACTCCTATTTTCAAATAACTAAGACGATCTTTTTATTTTAATAGAACTAATTATAAATATTATTAAATATAATACCAAATTAATCTATATCTATAAAATAGAATAAGAAAGAAGTATTATATAATACTATATAAAACATAATAATACCTAGAAATATAGGAATATTAATTATTCTAAATATAATAATTAGAAAAACTTTACTAAAGTATATTATTACTAGTTCGCCTTATAGAAGTATAAGAATTATAAAAAAGTCAATAGTCTATTTAAATATAGTAAACTAAGAATACCTAGTAGTTGAGAAGCTAGCTATATTCAAATTAGATAAAATACTTTAAAAAATAGTATTTAAATAATAACCCTTAAGTATAAATATAGATATAAAAACCATAATATTACCTTTTTCAGTATTTCTACTACTAGAAGTACTACTTTAAGTAAAAATATAAAATATTACTTAGTTTTAGAAGATTCTTATAATTTTATTTCTATTTAAAATAATAAGGTTTTTATTACAAAATAATATTAAAAACTATTTAGAATAAGTAGTAATCTTATTTTTAAAGTTATATTATACTTAGTATTACGTAATAGTATTATTAGGCTTATAATTTTAAAAGGAGTCCTTAAGTTTATTATTAAAACTATTAATACTTTTATAATTTATAAAGAAGGTTTAGTATACAATCATAAAATATACTTTAGAATTAATATTCAACTTATACTAATTAAATAAGGTATACTTCTCCTTAAAAGTATATCTTATAGATTAATAACCTATTTTACTATATATGTAGTACTTCTTATTTAAATAGCTATATATAGTTAGATAGAAAGAATAACTATTATTTAGAATAAGTAGTTATAAATTCTATAAACTTATATAAATAGGATATTAAGTATTATATAATATAATACTTTAGGAATACTCTTAAGGGGAGTTATATATATAGTTAATTTAAAATTAATTATTAACTTACTTCTAGTTATTATTTTTATTATTCTAAATATATTATAACTCTTAGAGTAATATAGTATTACTTATAGCTAATTTTAACTAGTTATAGAAATTCTAAGGAATTACTATAAGGCTAAAGAAGGCTAACTAATACTTAGGTATATTATAATATATACTTATAAATTAGAAGTAGAATACTATATCTATATAGAAATTTAATAGGAAGGCTTTCTAGATATAAGTAAACTTAAAAATAAAAACATTAAGAACTTCTTTTTTATTCTTCTTAAAGTTCTTAGTTATAATATTTTGAAATATAGTATTTTACTAATCAGAGAAATATAATTATTAATATTTATTATTTTTAAAATAGTTTTTGATATAATAAGTTATTTATTCAAACTATAAGTAAAAGCTAGGGTTACTTAAATACTTAAAGTAATACTTAGAAGTTTAATCTTTTAGTATAATTAAGAATATACTAACCTATATATAATATAAGATACTAAGTTTGAAGTAGTAATTATAGAAGATATAGATCTTCATCTTAAATATATTATATAAACTTCTATTATACTTTATACTCTTATTATATAACTTTATAAAGTCTATAGTATATTTAGTTAAAATATTATTAAAAAGGGTAGTAGAAGTAGTATATAAAAGGTATTTAAGTTACCTTAGTAGTTATAAGTTATTATACTTATAGTTTACTTCTTATATATAGAAAAACTCTATAATAGAAAGATTATATATTAATAAGACTAATAAGAAGAGTAAAAAGTATAGTACTAATACTAAAAATAAAAAAGCTAATTAGTTATACTACTACTATCCCTCCTCTATATTTTATGAGAAAGCTAAAATAAGTTTAGTCTATTAAGCCTTAAGTTTAACCTTATAGAAAAATATTATAATTTCTTACTTTCTTTCTATAAAGTTTTTAAATTATTCTAAGAACTTCTTAAAGTTTTATTTAGAAATATTATAATATATATTAGTTTTAATAATCTCTTTAGGTATCTAAAAGGTAAATAGGTTTTATTAAGTAACTTAGTATAAAATACTAAAAATCTTTTTACTACTTATATTAATTTTAATAGTATAGAAGAAGAAATAGTTCTAAATATACTAGGTAATTTAAATATTTATAAATTACTAAGTTATAAAAAGTTAGTCTTTAAAATTATTTTTAAATATCTAAAAGAACTTATAGCTATAAAACTTTAAATAGTTATAAAGTGATATTTAGTATACCAAATAAGTTAAAACTATAAAGATATCTTTATTTATAATATTCTTATAATTAATATTCTTAATCTATCTAAATAATATAAGATTTAAATATTAATAAATCTTTATAGATATAAAAATACTACTTAGTATTATTATAATAGTTAAAAATATATTTAGAATAAGTATTTTTCTAAAAAATTAGTAATTTAAATATTATTATAAAAATAAGAAGAATATTAGAAGAATTTTCAAAAACCTATATAGGTCTCTTAAGGGGTTAAAACTAGAAATACTATAAATTTCTAATATTATAAAGATCTAGCGAAATTTAATAAAGTTTAATATATTTACTAAATATACTCTAGTAAATAATAATTAGAAATATATAATTAAACTCCTCGAAAAATACTATAAGAAGTACTTTAGTTTAATTAGAATAAGAATTTTAATATAATATTACTATTTAAATCTTATAAAAGCCTCCTTAAGGGATTAGTATGTAATTTAGAGTCTCCTAGCTAAAATCTTAAAGTAGGGAGAATCTGAAGTATCTAAATAGTTAGTCTTATAATCTTTTATTTTATATATACTTTAGGTTTAGTTTTTTATAGTTACTTCTTTTATTATAATAAGCCTTACTAATTTGTAGTATAGTAGTCTAATAGAAGGGTTAACTACTAATCAGTATTACTTTATCTAGAGGGTAGTATATATTATATATAATCTTACTATATAAGTATAAAATAGTATTCTAGTTATTTATTATTATTATTCCTATATTATATAGCGTGAGGTGCTACGTAAAGCTCTAGATCTATAGTATAGTAATTACTTACTAATTACTATATAATAAGTTATAACTAATACTAGATACTTAGTATCTATTACTAGTAAGGCGTAGAGAGTATACTACTATATATATAGTAATACGTATAGTTACTATATACCCTATAGTATAACGTAACCGATAATTTATTATAATATTATAAACATACTAGTTCTCTTAATATCCCTATAGGATATTTATTATAAATATATATTATATAGATAGGAAGTATTATAAATATAATTACTATTATTTTATATTACTAACTTTTTTATATTACTTCTAAGGATTTCTTTATTAAATAAAATAAGGTTTTTACTTAAAGATTCTTTCTTTTTCATTAGTTATAGCCTAGATTCTATAGATTAGATTGAAAATTAGATATCTTTTATTTTTTAGATTATTTTTATTAGCAGAAGTTTTATCATATTATTATAATTATTAAGTTAATTTCTTATTATCTTTCTACTTACTAAATATATATAAAACATTAGGGGATAATAATAATAGTAAGAAATAGTAAGTTACTATAGATTTTTCTTTCTTCTTTATATTAGTTTTGATATATTTATTAATAGATTTCTTATTATTATAGGTTAGTAGAAATCTAAGATATTAGTTTATTATATAGTAGATATGAATAGTATTAAGTTAATAAGCTATTATAAATTCGCATTCTTTCCTATTTTTACTATATAGGTTTCTAGAAGTTATATTAGTATCTTAGGATAATATATAGTTATAATAACCTTAAGCTTATCTATTTTTACTATATAGACTTCTAGAGATTCCTTAGAAAGTATTATAATCTTATCTCTTTAGTATATCCTTTATTAATTTATAGTTAAGTAGTAGTTAGTAGTACTAATAATAGTAAAGTACTAATAATTAGCATAAGTTTATAATTAGTAAATATTATAATTAATTAATTATATTAATAGTATATAACTAGTTATCTCTATTTATAATAATTATATCTAAGTTACAATATATATATATATTATATAATATAAGGATAAATCTATATAATAATCCCTCTAATCTTATTAGTTTAAATAAATAAGTTGACTATTTAGTTACTTATTACTATAGCTTTAGCTACTTCGGTATTATATTTAACCTGATAATAAGTTTACCTAGGGATTTCTACTTAAAACTAAGTCAGCTTAAGAAGACTTAAGAAATTCTTTGAAATTTAAAGAATTAGTAAAGAATAATAATAATAATAATAAAGAAAAACAAAAGGATTTAAATTTAAGAGAATTAAAGGATTTACTAATAAAAGAATAAAAGATATTTATGTTTATTCTAATATTACTTATAATATTAAACGTTTATATACTTATCAACTTAATCATTCTATAGAAAGAGTAATAGAGTCTCTAGTGAATAGAATTAGAATTTTAATTTATCACTTAGATCTATCTTATTATTTATAAAGAAATGTTTAAATAGCTTCTATTTATATATATAATAGAATTCTTCATAGCTCTGGAAACTCTAAAGCTTCTTATAAGTTAGGAAATAAAATGAAACCTGATATTAATAGTATTAAAATATAGAGTAGTTTCTATTACTATAAAAATAAAGATTTTAATGTTAGGAATTTAGATATGAGACTTTTTAAAGGAGTTATTATAATTTATAGAGATGATACTTATAGAATTTAATTCTTTGATAAAAAGAGAGCTATATAGTCTAAAGATGATGGAATCCTAGAAACTACTTTCTATACTTTAGAAAAGGAGTCACCTTTATCTATTAATTCAGAAAGAAATACTGATAATTCAAGATCTAGTTAATTTAATAATAGTTTTATTCTAGACTTACATCATTTTATTTCTAGTATAAATCTAAAGTGTAATAATACTAATAGTAACTTTTTACTAAATCTTACGACTCAAGTTTAAGAAATAACTAGTATAAATATAGTAGAAAGTTTAAATATTATAATAATTGAAGATAATAATGTATTAGGATTAAAGATAGAAAATAATAGTATTATTTAGAGAAAGTCTAACCTATATATTGATTTACCCACTAAATTAGATAAAGCTAGAAAAGACTATAAAGAATATCGAAAAAACGCCTTCTTTACTATTTGAGACTATCCTAGTTTCAATAAATATATAAAGGTATCTAAAACTACTAATCAAAATAATTAATCTTTTTCATACTCTATGAATAAAATAGATAGAGGAATCTTCATCTTTTATTCAAATATTTAAATCTTCTAAGTATAGAAACTAGATTCTGTTTATAAAAGAGAGAAATAGAAGAAATAAAATCTATAGATAGTGGGAAAGTAATACTTCTAATTTCTATTGATACTAAAGATATTGATATTCTGAGTAGTAGATAGGTTTATGAATAAAGAACAAGAAACATAACTAAAGAAACTATCCACAAAACTAGATAGGTAACGTGAAGGTATAATTAATATTTAAATGTTAATTATTTAGAAACCTTTAGTAGTATTTATAAGCTTCAAGGTTAAAGATATATCATAATTCTTTCTATATACTTAGAATAGATTTTAACAGAATAGAATATTATTATAATAATTATCTATATTAATATTAATAAACCTATACATATTTACTTATTAACTAGATTTTTTTTCAATCGAATAAAGAGTTCTTCAGAATTTAATTTGACTATGAATATAAATACTTATGAAAGTAACAAAGATTATATCTTTATTTGTTTATTAAAAAAGGTATTATATAGTTTAAAATAGAATCTTCATATTTGATATAACTATCTAAAGAATATTCTTTATTTGATAGGATTTATTATTCCTCTTTATAATGAAGTAGTTTTTATTCTAAATAAAGAGCTTTATATAGTTATTCTAGCTTATTATATAGATAATATATTACTAACTACTAATAATTTAAAAGAATAGCTTATCATACGTGGAGTACTCTAAATTAAAAAATAAAACTTCAGAATCTAGGAGAACCTTCGATTTCTCTTAGTTAGAATTTATCTATAAACTAAAAAAGAAATAGTTACTATTGATAAATATAAAAAGGCTAAACGAAGTAACAAGGAATATAAGAAAGAGTTTATTTATAAATATACAGCTTCTATATATAATAATTTTAAGTTATTTTGTGAATAAAGAAAAGATTTTAAACCCTCATATTTTAGACATTTAATAAGAAATAAGAGTTCTATTATATTTGGTTCTAAAACTAAATTCAATATTACCTTTTTATAGTAATAGTCTATTGGAGTTCTCGCTATTTAGGTATTACTCATATTTATCCTAATAACCTATTTTAGGTATTTAAAGGCTTAGGTATTCTCTATTATTCTTATAACCTTATATTTTCTATTTATTGTAGAAAATCAATTATTAGAATTAAGGTTGTACTACTTTAAGTATTTGTACTTTAAATTAATCAAACTATAATATTAGATAGTTTAATAAATAGACTACTTAGTAGCCCGAGTATAATAGAGCTAAAAGCTCTGTATAATATAAGGTTAATCTTTCTAAAAGTAAACTCTATTTAGATATTAATACTACGAAGTTCCCTACTTCCTATAGAATCCGAACTTCCTATTATTACTACTATTTATATTAATATTAATACTTTTTTCAAATACTATTCTAAATAACCTATTCTTTAATAATTAACAGTTATTAATTCCCCTTAGCTTTTTACTAATTACCTATTACTAGTTTAACAAGTTATAAGCCTAACTTTATATTAATTTCTAATTCTTATAAGTTAGAATCCTTATTATCTAATTTATTAGATAAACTTAGAAGGAAAGCCTAGACCTCTTTAGTTAATCTTATAACTAAGAAGAACTTTAATAAGAAAGTTATTAAGTAGTCTTCTCCTAAGGTTATTAAGAAACCCTAGAAGAAATAGAAAGGCATTTTCTATAACTACTATAAAAGAAATAATTATATTAAAAAGAACTATTTTAGTCTTTATTTTAAAAAAACTCCTATTTAGATAACATTTAAAGTTAATAAGAATCCTCCTAAGTCTTCTAAAAAGAAGAAGGATAAAAAAGATAAGATTAATAATTTAAAATTAGTTAATATTACTTTAACTTAAGAAGAAATAGTTTAAGAGATCTCTAGCGATATAACTAAAAGTCTTATATAGTTTAATTCTGATACTAAAGAAGAAGAATAAGAAGATAAAAAGGAAGGTATTAAATTTAGAAATATAATTCTAATTCAACTTTTTCTTAAAAAGACTTTTACTAAAAAGGCTTTAGGTATTTTAATCTTTAAGAAGATTCAGTAAGTAAGGAGTTCTATTAAATAAATTAAAACTATTTTATTCTTTACTAATACTAGAGCTACTATTTATATAGTTAAAGATTATAATTCTTTAGTTATTAAAACTAAGGCTCTTGTACCTATTAAGTAGGGAAATATTAAAAAGATTACTTTAATTACAAAAGGTAATTTGAAAATTATCTTGAATAATATTAAATATCTCTTATATAATGTTTATTATATACTACAACTAGGTATTAACTTATTGAGCTAATTTAAATTTAACTTAGTAGGAATATTATCTATTTTCTTTAATAAACTTATACTATATGATTTTAAGCGGAATAAATTCTTACTTATAAGAATTAAGATTAATAATTCCTATAAGTTTAGAATTGCTATTTAACCTAAATAATTAGTTCTTTATATTAATATTACTAATATTAATAATTTGAAATTATAGTATAATAGAATAGGCTATATTAGTAATATTATTAAGTTAATTAAGAATATAATGAATAATAATAATTATAAGTATTCTAAAAGGAATAAACTCCCTATTTATGAAACTTATCTTAAAGGTAAGTTTACTAATAAACTTAATAGAAATTGAAGTACTTTCAAGAAGTTTAAATATCTTAATTATATTAGTTTAGACTTATATAGACTTATTTCACTGGAGAGTTATAATTACTATAAATACTTTATCTTATCTATAAATACGTATAATAGATTTATTTAGGGAAGATAATAAAGAAGCAAAAGTCCTAAAGAAGTTATTTTTAGTTTTTAAAGAGTTTATTTAGATAATTAATAATAATAATAGGAAGAAGAGAATGAAGAAAGTTAATATAAATAGTAACTTCTAGTTTTCTAATAATAGAATAAAAGTTATTTATCTTAATAATAGTATTATTTATAATATGAGACTACACTATACTTATAAGTCTAATAGTTTAATTAAAAGAGCTATAAGAATTATAATTAATAAAATTAAAACCCTTCTTTATAATTCTAGTTTACCTTTATATTTTTAGGGTTTAGCTATATTAGCTTCTATTTTTATTTATGATAGAATGCGTTATTTTTCTATGAAATTTAAAACTTTATATAAGTTAGAAAATAAAAAGAAACCTTTTATTAATAATATAAAATTATAGGGTGGTATTTATTATTCTAAGATTAAGAGTAAGTATTCTAAGAAGTTCAATCTAAAAGAAGAATCATAGTTACTTATAGTTATAATACTTATTTAGTTTGGAATTTTCAAGTTTATAATACTATTTAGTCTAGAGATATAATTTCTTTTGAAAACTAATTTAACTTTTAATAAAAAGAAGAATTATCTGTTTTTAATAATACTATTACTACTAGGTTTAGTTAACCTAATAAAGAGAATAAGTCTAATTAATTTTATTTTAATAATTCTTCTCAGAATCTAGTTATCATTAAGTCTAGTAGAATTTATAATTCTACTACAAATATTAGTTATTTTCTTCTTCTTAATAAAGTTGATAATAATAATAGTAATTTAAATCTTTATCTTAATAAAGAATTAAGTAGTTTTTCTATAATATATCTCAATAGAATTATAAATAGTACTAAGAATTGTAATAAAAAGTCTTTTATATCTATAAAGACTTTCTTTTTAAGTTTAGAAATTAAAAAAGATTATAAATAGTATTTATATAAAGAGAGTATATTCCTTATAATTAAAAACTATCTTTCTTTAGTTTTTTATATTGATTATAATTAATATTATAATAATAATAACTTATTTATTAGTAAATATGGTAATATTCATACTACTAAGTATATACTATTAATCAATACGCTACATAAATCAACTACTTTTTGAGAAACTATAAATTCTGAGTTTAATAATAATTAGGTTTGAGTTATAAGTAAAGAAGTTAAATTTATAGAATCTATAGAAGTTTAGATAGTTATACTACTACTTAATATTTTCTTTATTAAAAAGAATAATATTAATATATTCAGGGCTAGATAGGTTTATGAAATAAAACTTAATAATTAGAATTCGAGTGATTCTATCTATAAGGCTGAAAGAATTGCTTAAGGTTTTAACTAGTACTTCGGTATTAATTATTTAGAAACCTTTAGTACTACTCATAGGATTAAAGGCTATAAATATATATTAATTATATCTATTCATTATAGCTAGACCTTAACTTAGTATGGTATTACTATTGTATTTATTTATATAAAAGTAGATAAAAAGATATGTATTAAGTTATTTATTAGTTATATTATAATAAAGATTCTAAAGCTTTAGTTTATAATACTAACTATAAGAATTAGCTTTTAATTTCGTTTTAAAATAAGGCTTTATATAGGTTAAAATATAACTTTAGATTCTAGTATTTATATTTCAAATTTATTTTATATAAGATTAGTTTTAAAGTATTTCTTTATTATAAAGGAATATTTATTTTAAATATTAGTAGTTATATTGAAGGTCTTTAATCTATTTAAAGTCATATGCTTTTTAGGAACCTTTTAAAGGAAGCTACACCTAATAGTCGGCTTTTGCCTTATAAATCCTATAGATAATACTAGGGCTAAAGAACTATTTAAATAGAGGAAACTTTAGGTAGTAATAATATAGTTAGTTAATATGATTACTAATAAATAGGGAAAGTATAAACTTATCTATTATAGTTATTTCTTTAAAAGATTATAGTTATATAATACTAATACTAGCTAGCTGGTAGTAGTTATTACTAGTTATTAATAGTTACTATTTGTTAACAGCTAATGGTAGGAGCTAATAGCTAGTAGTAGTTACTATATAGTTTATATAATCGGAAGGTATAGCTATTAGTTATACTTACCTGCTGTAGGATTCGAACCTACTACTCTTGCCGTGATAGTAAGAGCTAGCTAGACGTTAAACTACTATGTTAAGCGGGTTTTATTTTAGATATTATTTTTAATAAAGTAAGTATTTAGTCAGTTTAGTATATTATATTAGTGATATATTATTAGAAATCAATAATTCTACTACTTAAGGGTAAATCTATAGTAGTTTTAAAAAGATATAAAGATCTAAGATTTAGGAGAACTTAATATCTTTTTAGGTAATAATTTAATTATTGATTATAAGAATAAAAGTATAGAAATAGATTAGTTTAAGTATACTGATAAAATTCTTACTAAGTTTAATAAAAAGATATCTATGATTTTCTTACTCTAATAAATAATAAAGTTAAATTCTTTATTCATAAGAATAATACTACTAAAGAAGAAATATTAGAATATTAGAAAGAAGTAGGGGCTTTATTATATTTAGTTTTCAAAATCAGACTAGATATTACTCTAGCTATTATTACTTACTCTTGATTTTCTTTAAATCTTTCTAAAAAGTATTTTATTATTCTTAATAAGATATAAGGTTATTTAAAAGAAATCCCAATTATAGATTAATTTATAGTTATAATAATATTAACCTTTTAAATTTACCTACTTAACGTAGTAGTTTAACGTCTAACTAGCCTTTACCGTTTTATAGTAAGAGCAGTAGGTTTAAATCCTATAGTAAGCAACTACAACTAGTAGGTATATACCTTCTAAATATATAAACTAAATATAGTAATTACTACTAGCTATTAGCTATTACTATTAGCTATTAATAACTAGTAACTATTAATAGCTAGTAATAGATATTACTAGCTAGCTAGTATTAGTATTATAACCTAATTATAATCCTTAATAGAATAATTACAATAGATAGACTTATACTTTCCCTATTTATTACCTATTATATTAACTAACTATATTTACTACCTAAGGTTTCCTCTAGTTAAATAATTCCTTAGAACTAGTAGTATCTATAGGATAAATAAGGCAAGAGCTAATAACTAAGTACAACTACCTTTAAAAGGTCCCGGAGAGGCATATAACTTTAAATAGATTAAAGACCTTTAATATAACCACAACTCTTTTAATTTATTGAGGTTTATAGACCAAGATTAAGTAAGAGATATTAAGAGTAGAAAATCTATTTTAACTTATACTTTTTATCTAGAGTTTTATAATGTTAACAATTATAGTTTAATTAAATAAAAAATAATAGTCTTATCAATTTATAAAGCTAAGTATATAGCTCTAGTAGATATTACTAAAGAAGCTATTTATATACATAAATAATTGTAGTTCTATTAATAAAACTTTAGGATTTAAAGCTATTAATAAGCTAGTTATCTTTATAAATAATTAATTAGTTAAAAGGTGTATTGAAAATACTAAATTCTATACAAAAGCTAAGTATATTGATATCTATTATTACTATTTTAGAAATCTTATTTGAGATAATTAGATTAATCTTTATTATATTAATATAAATGATAATATTGCTGATTCTTTAATGAAGCCTTTAGGCTGAGTTGAATTTAATGATATTATTAAGAGGATATTATAGAATAATTTTAATATTTAGCTTTTTTATAAAAGAAATAGTCTTAATATTCTATTTTCTGAGAATTAATTCTTTCTTTTAATTCTTTACTAGTTTTAGATTTTTCTAATTTTCCCTGATTTCTTTTTAGTTTATTTCAAAGTCTTTTCCTTTAAACCTTTCTTAGGTTTTAAGTTTTTCAGATTTTCATCTTCGAAAATCTCTCTATTTTTCTTATAAGGCTTTTAGAGTTTTTACTACTTTGTAAGCTATAAAGATTTATTTATCCTATATATCTTAAGGGGGAATATTAGAGTTCTAGTGATTTAGCTATTATTTATATTTATCTTAATAACTTATTTTAAGTACTTAAAGGCTTAAGTATTCTCTATTACTCTTATAACCTAATTCTTTCTATTTATTATAGGAAATTAATTATTAGAGTTAAAGTTACATTATTTTCTTTATTTATACTCTTAATTAATCAAATTAGAATATTAGAATATCTAGTAAACAGACTACTTAGTAACCTAAATTTAATAAAACTAAAAGTTATAGATAATATAAAGTTAACGTTTCTGAAAATAAACTCTATTGAGATATTAATACTATAAAATTCCTTACTTCTTATAGAATTCAAACTTCTTGTTATTATTACTATTTATATTAATATTAGTACTATTTTCAGATATCACTCTAAATGACCTATTCTTGAACAATTAAGAGTTGTTAATTCCCCTTGACTTTTTACTACTTACTTATCACTATTTCAATATAATTTATTCTAAATCTATTTATGATATAAATAAAACTTATTTTCCTAGTTTGTAACTATATATAGAGTTAGTTGAATAATAATAGAATATAAAGATTTATTCATAACTATAATAATATATATTCTATTAAAGACTTTGTAAGATATATTCAGTTTAATTGCAAGAGAAAAGATCTTAATATTAAATGATCTATCTCTCTTTATATATTCTATTTAAATAGAAATAGTAATAGTATAAATTATTCTATTATAAAATAAAAGACAGTAGCTTTATCTACTTATAAAGCTAAATATATAGTTTTATTCAATATCCATACAGAAGTAAATTATTTATATTAAAGCTATAACTATATAAGTCTAAAATTAGAATTATCTAAGATTAAAAGGATCCAAAATCTTTATAGATAATTCAATAATGGGAAAACTAGCTAAAACTCCAAAATTTCAAAACAGTGACACAAATATATATGAGATATCACTTTATAATAAGTATTATTAGAAACAGAGAAATCTTTATATATTATATAGATATAGAAGATAATATAGTAGATATCATAATTAAATCTTAAGATTCTTGAAGATAAAAGCGAATTATATCTAAATCTTAAGAAAAGATACTTTAAAAGTCTTTCTTTTTCTACTTTTACGAAATCTTAAGTTTTATAGTTTATATTTTCCTCTTTTTAGTTTTTTTTAAGCTCTATGAGCTTTGATGTAAGCAAGTAATATACTAGTAAAATATACTTTAGAGAGGGGCATTAGATTTATTCTAATATCTATAAACCTTCTACTTCTATATATCTGAAAAGAAGTAATAAAAGGTTTTATAATACTTCTATATAAATAGGTCATATAAACATCGCTCTATAAATATATATACTTATTTTTCTTTTTTATTTCTAGTAATTCCTAAGTAAAGAAGGTAAATCTAAAAGGTTTTATTCTTTTATAAGGTATTAAAAGTAGTTCAAGCTATATATGCTATAGTTATAGTGTTTTATATACTATAGCTTTAGTAGCCCATACGCTATAGCTATGTAATGAAACTTACTATAATTTAGTCTATATTTTAGTTTATATGTTATAATTATAATATATTATATGCCTTAACTAAAGTAGCTTATAGATTAGACTAAGGTATATATACTATAATTATAATATTCTATATACTATAGTCATAATAGTTAATATACTATAGTTATAGCTGGAACTCTAGTAGTACTACAACTATAGCTAGAAGTCTAAAAATAACCTTTTATATAAGAACCTTGATATCTCTATAAATAATAGTTAGAAATAGTTAATGATACTATTGATCGAATTACTATTTCTCCTTCTATTTAACTATTATTGTTAAGGATATTTTGATTAAGTCTCTATATTAAGAGAGCTACGTTTATAATATTATATTTTTCCTTATTTTACGGTTATCTATAGTAATAGCCTAACTATTAAGTTACCTATCTAGCCATCTATTTTAACAAATAGCAATATTTATATTAATACTAACTTATAACTAATGGAAATAGTAATGAAACTACTTATTATTATGAATAATTATATCTCTAGTTCTAATATCTAATTCTATAATAGTAGAAAGTTTTATCGTAATAATCTATATAGAAAGGGTTTTATTTGAACTAGAGTTTAGTATATATAGCTGGATATTATTACTAAGATAATAAGGTTAATAACGTCCATAAACTCCTTAGAATTATAATAAAATAGAATATTTTTTAAAGCTAGGTATTTCAAAATCTATTACTTTTCTACATTTTGTATGAGAAAACTAAAATCTTTTAACATCTATATAATTACTTATAAAACGAATAATATAGAGTAAATATCGAAATATCTAATAATTACTTTTATAATTAAAACTATTACTTTATTAGAATAGGCTTTAATCTCCCTAAGATTTATCTATAATATCTTATATATAAGCTCTTTAAAGTTACTATTAAAAACCTCCTTCTTGTTAAATATTATATCTTCTATAATCAAAACCTTCTTTTAAAAACATTCTTTTTAAAATCACTTAAAATATAACCTATTAGGAATTCTAATACGACTTTTAGCATAAACTTTTAGTATTAATTCTATTTTAACTAAATTTCATAAATTATTATATAAACTTAGTTTTGATATTTTCTGAAGTCAGAAAAGTCTAAAAAAGATATATAGGTATTTTTATCTTTTTAGAAATATTCAATAAAACTATTTATATAATATCTTCTAATCCTATAGAACTAAAAGAAAATGATTATATAAATATAACTATTTTCAAAACCTTAAATTATAGACTATAAAATAGAGATATTGTGATAATTATAAGCTTTATAGACTTTTTAATTACTATTATTATTCTTTTTATCCCTCTGTTTTATGCTTAGATATTTAGTATAAAAAGTTTAAACTTAATACTTCTCTTATAAATTTCTATTTAAATTACTTTATATTTCGAAATCGTATTATCTACTTCAATTCTGTTAATTATAATCGTATATATTATCCTCAAAAAGTTAAAAAACCTCTTTACAATTCCCAAGATTTCTTCTATTTAATAAAAATAGAAATCTTATATCCAATTAGTTATTTAATTTATAAAGATTACTATTAATATATAAATCTCATAGTCTTAATCAAAATTATGAACATTGATAATAATCCTCTCTCTTAAGTTAACATATTATACTATTTCTTTTAAAACGTTATATTTTATTCTATATATATTCCTTCTTATATATATATTAGAATCCACAGTTAAAACTATATAGGACTAAGATTTCAGTTTTACTTTTCTAATCAAAATTAATAAGTAGATTATTACCTTAAGACTTAAATGTTCTAACCTTATATATTAGAGTTCTTAAGATCTAATTATAAGGTATTTATATATAAATACAATATATTTATATCACTATTAAGACTTAAGAAGTTTCTTTTTAAAATAGAAGTTTTATAATTATTAATATTTTAGAGATAGCTTTCTGTAAAGGATTATATTTCAATATATATTATCTATTTATAATCTTAAGAGTATAGAAATACGTCTTATTTATTTTCTCTATATAATTACTTCTTAAATTTCAATTTCACTACAACTTTCTCGTATCAAACTTTCTAAGTAAAATTAATTTACTTATAAGATTAAAATATGGTATTAAAGTAAACATTTAAAGTTTTATAAAGTTATATGGATTTCAAATAGTAATAACTATAATATTATATTTTTAAAAAAGGATCTTCTAAGCTTTAGTCTAAAAACAGTAATATATAACAGATAAAACTACTTTATATTATTAGATATATTCACTATGAATTTTCAATCTAGAATTATAGAATTTATCAAAGTATAAAGTTTATTTAAAGTTATTAAAACTATATTCATTATATTATAAGATTATTTATATAGTTAAAGGATTAAAATTAAATTCATAATTTTCTTTATATATCTCATAAGGTCTTTATTAGATTTTATCTTTCTATTTATAATACTTTAAATTATTCAATTAGACTTTTAAATATAATATTAAATCTCTTTATTAATATAGAAGTTTTTAAAGAAAGATATTTTATTTAGTAAATCTTATATTTAGAACTTCTAATCAATTTGTATTTCTTATTATTATTTAAATCTTATGTATAATACTTATTAATATTATATTAGTTAGAAATATTTCTCTCTTTTTCAATTTAACTTTAGTTTCAACTTCTTATAAAAAAAGAAATCTTTTTATTATTTGTCTATTATTAATTGAAATATCTATAGGGCTAAATATTCTTCTTCTTAATTAGCTTTTTATTAGAATAATATTCTAATTTAAAATAAAGAAGTAAGTTTAATTTATAATATCATAGTAGTTATATTAAAAGTCTTTGATCTATTGAAAGTTAGATACTTCTTAGGAACCTTTTAAAGGAAGTTATACCTAGTAGTTAGCTCTTATCTTATTTATCCTATAGATACTACTAATACTAAGGAACTATTAAAATAGAAGAAACCTTAAGTAGTAAATATAGTTAGTTAATATAATATCTAATAAATAGAGAAGGTATAAACCTATATTTATTATAGTTATTCTATAAAAGATTAAATTATATAATACTAATACTAACTAGCTAATGATAACTATTACTAGCTATTAATAGTCGCCAGCTATTGATAGTTAATAATAGGAGCTAATAGCTAATAGTAATTATAATATAATTCATATAATTAGAAAGTATATAGCTACTAGTCGCACTTACTTACTATAGGATTTAAACCTATTATTCTTACTATAATAATAAGAGCGAGCCAGACGTTAAACTACTACATCAAGCGGGACAATTTATAATATTAATAATAATAAAATTATTGTTTTAACACTTTTTAGAAACTATAGTTTATTATACGAAGATCTAAAGTTTTATAGAAGAATTTATGAGAGTTATAATATATTTTATAAATGAAATAAGAAATCTATAAATACTTAGTATTCTTTTATTAAAATGTTTATAAATAGCTTTCTTTAGTAATAAATATAAGTTTTTATTTTACTTTGAGAATTTAACTTCTTCTTTATAAATTTTATAAATATTGCTTAGTATTCTATAATGACTTCTACTTTTTTCTCTATCTTATTATAGTTTATATAACTCTTAAGTTTAAATAGTTAGATATTAAGACTTTTTATTATATTATAAAAATATTTTAAAAATCCTAGAGAAATCATATCTCCAATTTACTCTCATATTATTTATATTTCTTTTTTTATAATATATCTTTATTTCAAAATATATTTAATTTATCTTCCCTTATAACAGCTATACTAATAATAAAGAGGTATTTAAAAAATAGTAATTTATAAAATAATATCCCCTTTAATAAGAATAATCTTAATATTCTTTTCAACTCTAAGAATTAAAATTTAAAATCAGAACAAAACTTATGATAATTATTAAATTTTTATGCAATAATTAGAAGTCTTAGGAACTTTTAATTTAATAGTAAATTATATATAATCTTTATTAGATTTTCTTAGAAAAGCTTTATTATAAAATAAAACATTTATAAGATTTTAGAAGTTATAAAGTTAATATAAAGATCTAAATTAATTGACTTAGAAAATTGAATCTTTTAAATTATTTAAAATAATTCTTTCAAAAGAAATTAATACTTTTTCTTAAAATCTAAGAGGTTTCTAATTTGAATAATTCTTTTATAATATATATAAGACTCTTAATTATTAAGTTAATTCTATTATTACTCTTAAATCTAAATTGCTTAGGAGGCTATAAAGGTACTAGATATCAGGCGGGGTCGTATTAATATAATCCCGTGAGGTATGTACTTGAGGTACATCTCTCTCAATCTGACAGGGATAGGATTTCTCCAGGAAATCCCCGTGATTTCCCGTGGAATGCCCCAGGATCCCTCCATAACAATTGGGTACAACAACGTGCAGGACGTCGTTGAAGGTGCGGAGGTGTCGACATTCACGACGACCACGGCTACCGGCGTATTCCTTGCGTAACTACCGGCCCTGAACCTGTGGCCCGTTTGCCTTACACTTCGAACCTGGAGGCAGTAACAGTGGCAGCTGTCTTTTCCCTTTTTCTCCATTCTGTTCTCTTGAAAGATTGCTTTATAAAACATTCTATAAGTAATATGGCCGAACAAGAACCTCTCACTGGTGGCTCCGCCGTCCCGAGTCCATTCAATTTTCAGACGCAGGTCATCTCAACCTCGCCCGCCAAGTCAGTAAGTACAAAAGTAGCGACGTACAAAGGCTTCTTCAGCTGCGCCATGTCGTACCCTTGGGCTTGGTTCAGCCTCTAACGAAGCGACCTCCCAGAATATTGGCCAACGCCGCGGCCATCGATACAAACACAGTTCCATTTCCACACAGCACCAGATCTTTCAAGAACCTCCCCAACGACCACCGCCTGTTCTTCCCGCCTCCCTCCCTGTACCGACAGTCCGCGAGGCGTGGAAGAGCATGTCACATGACCAGCGTGTTCGCCTGTATTGGAGTCTCTGTCATTTGGCCGTCGCCTCATGGCTCTTCTTCATCTCGGAGGGGTCCCTTGCTATGATGGCTTTATCCCATCTCGTCTTCTTTGACGCCGGCAGCGCTGCCGTATGCGTTGCGGTCGAGGTGCTGGGCAACTTTGAGGTCTGGCGTCGGAGCAGCATTCGTCACCCATTTGGCCTTGAGAGAGCCGAGGTCCTAGCTGGTTTCGCCATGTCCATATTTCTCTTGTTCGGCAGCTTCGATCTGGTATCCCACAATTTGAAACACTGGCTCGAGACCAAGGGTGGCCATGAACCGCACCACGAGCATATCCACGAACGCGTGTCGTCTGGCGAGATAGACTGGGCCGCCTTCGCCGCGATAGCCAGTACAGCAGTCTCTGCCTATGGGCTGAAAAACCACGCTCGCATCGCGAGAATAATGCGTGTTTCATGGCTTGTCAGCCTCCCTACGCACTTCTCCAATGTCTTTCACTTCCTGACAGTATTCTTTTCGAGCTTACTGCTTTTGCTGCCTCTGCTCTCCATAAAGACTTACATTTGGCTCGACCGTGCTCTCTGCGCTGCCATCGCGGCATCCATGTTTCTTTTTGGTGCCAAGCTGGCCATGGCCCAGGCTATGATGTTGTTAATGTCGTACGGAGGCATTGGAGGGAACGAGGGAGTATTGTCGGTGGTACGGGAGATCGAAGCTGAGCCCGGAGTCACGCGCATAGAGGATGCACAGTTCTGGCAGGTACATTACGGACTTTGCATGGCGAATCTCAAAATATGTGTGGCAAGGGGTAGTGACGAGGGGAGTATCAGCAAATTGCGCACGCGCGTATCGACTTTGATACAGAACAGGCTTGGTGAAGGCTATGGCCGGGGAACTAGTCTCAGGTGGGAGGTGACGTTACAGACCAGTGTCGACGCCACTGCTGCTTGATCGGCCTTCGTTAGCAAGGACGTGGTCGAGCGGATGTTTACTACTTACTGTAATTGACACTCCGCGCTTCCCCAGTTGAGCAACAAGCCCTAGCGCCAAGACAACAAGAGACGAGTCGTTTCCATAGTTTCTCAAGATTTGAGTAAAGGGTATTCTTCTCGCTATGTACAGCTGTTCAGCCAGGGCACATTAAGTCGTAATAAAAACAATGGGCCTCCCCTGCCGCTGCTCCCGTTTCACGGCAAACTCAAGGAGCCCGTAATCTCGATACCGCAACTCCTTCCCACACTTTTTTCATAACACACCACAAGCAAAAGGACTCGGAGGAAACCCTGATGGTATACAACGGTGAACTCCGTCAGAAGAGACCCCAACGCCCACGCTGCTTATCATCCTTGGCAGCACCACCGCTCTTGTTGCGGCCCCGCTCACGACCCTCAAGCTGGCGCAGACTTTCCATCTTCTCAAGCACCAACTCGAGCAATTCCTTGCGTCGGATTACCTCGAGGTGTCTCTTGACTTTGGGATCCTCGGTTGCGATTTTCTCAACTTGCTGATCCGTCAGGTGCCTGCCCAGCCGAAGATCAAGCTCTCGAGGAAAGTTGTAGTAGAACTCTGACAAAAGCTCAACGTTCAAGAACAGCACCGCTGTCGCGGCTAGCTTTGTGGCTGCCGCATCTAGAAACACCTCCGGACAGTAATATTTATTCTTCAAGTTGGCGCACTGTTTCGATCTTACAGCCAATAAACGCATCTTGATGATGTCGGCCCGGTCCCGTAGGAACACAGCCTCACGCCCTGATTTTCTAGTTAGTTGTCCATGTCTTCAAGACAAAAATACCCGGATGAGACTTGCCTTTGGAGAGCAACGCGGCGCTGAAACCCCCAGCACCACTTCGGCCATCGCCGTCTACGACGACATCACCCTTGCGTGCTCGATCGATGAACTTAATGACCTCGTTAAGCTTTCTTCGACCGCCGACCGTGTCCTCAACGCTCTTGAAAGCAGATTCACAGTCTTTTAATTCCTTGTTTAGTATAGTCTGCGAATGTTCCCGACCTTGTCTCCATTCTGTTTCGTTCATGTCGATGTCAAACTTGTAAGGCTTGATACAGTTCTCAACTTGATCACTAGTGCTGTAGAACTTCTCGTTGAGTATTGTCGAGGCAGCGTCAGTGATTGTCTTTCTTGCGAAAGGATGGCTGCTGAAGGTAGATTGCTGAATCAAGCCATCGATGTGCGCCTGAATCGATGAAGAAACTACGGTGGTTGCCAGCCTCCCAACGCCGAGTTTGGTCAGGGATGACGTTGAAGTATCCAGCAGGCGGTGCCAATAGGGTTCTTCAGGATTCGCCGTCGGCAAGCCTGCCAAACTGTCTCGTTCAGGCCGAGCCGGGGTCAAGTCAGAAATGGGTTTATTCCAGTATCTGGCTGCCAGCTGATCAAGCACCTTCTGGTCCAGCTCGTGCTTCAGCAGTCGATGCATTTGAGGGCGCCCGAATTCTTCCGTAAACTTCTTGAAGGAGTGTTTAAAGCCGTCGAGACTTTCGGCCAAGTATGACTCGGCTGATAGGGGGCGGTCGTTGTATTGCACCTTGAACTCGTAGGTCGCCTCCTCCAACTCTTGTTTGATGGCCTCACTGGTGGTCAGTAAGCTAGCCGACATCGTCTGCTCGAGAACTGTCATGAGCTTCTTCCGCAAATTCGTCGTTCCAACCTTAACACCTGCTCCTTCGCCAAACTCAAGAGGATGCGCAGAGAAGTAAGCATTTTCGTTTCTCGTGATAGCCGAGGTAAGGTTGCCAGACCTCTTGAAGAGGCCGCTGATTTGTGGGATTCTAGACACAACACCCACATAGCCGAGTCGGAGGGGGTAGTGCTTGTCGCTAAGGATGGCAGCACCGCGAGGAGCGTCAACCAGGTCCATCTTGGTCACAACTCCTATCGTCCGCTGGCCTCGGGGATCCACACGGCGACTAGCAAGCAGAGCTGAAGAATTTGCCAGGTCTACGTCCGCAGCGGAAATGGCGAGTATGACATTAGGTGGTTGTATGTATTTGTCGCACAGCTCTGAAATCCTCTGTTTCAGTTCGATTGGTTGGCCTTGGCCAACAACTTGTATGTAGCCCGGCAGGTCAATAAGGGATAGGTCAGGAACGTTGGGCGAGTAAATGGTGAGGCGTATAGGGTCATCCGAGACGCATTGGGCCTCCGGGACAGCCATGTTCTGTTCGGTTAGTGTCCTCTGAATGGAGGTAAAGTCCGTGATCCGCCCGAGGCCCGAGCCCGGGAACTCACCCCATTCGGCGTCTGTTTCGGGGGTGTTGACAAGAGTCAATTCTATCGGGCGCCGAGTGACCATGTTGGTGCCTTTGGGCAGAAACTCGTGACCAACAAGAGCCTCAAGAACAGAGCTCTTGCCCGATGACTGAGATCCGATGACGACAATCGACGGTAGGGTCAGAGCACTCGACTGACCAACCTGCTGGAGCATGCTCCGTATCTCAATCATCTTCTTGGTCAATATCATCATTTGGTCATCCTTAGCGACCTCGTCGGGGTCTCGTGGGTCGTCCTCCACAGACTGATCATAGCCGTAGGCGGCAGCTGACGCCCCAACGACGGCGGCGGTACCCGCTCTACTTTTTTTAGGCGGTTCACCCCCCGGGCCATCAGGACCGCCATCCCCAGCAGTCCCTGTGTCTTCGTAGATGCGCAGGACCTTCTGCAGCCATTGGGGAGTCTCTATCTGTTCTTTGGTGTTTTCCCAGCCACGCCGTGTTTGGTCTGCTATCCCGCTGGCACCGCCAAGTAGAGTAGACGCCGCATCAGAAACTCCGTCTTTGGTCTTGATGACAAAATCCCACGCATTGTTGCTCAGTTCTGGGAAAAAGGGTAGGTCAGAACACAGGTAGTGAGGCTGATGGGAGGGGGCAAACCCACGGTTAGCCTGATACTGAACCCAGGCAAGCGTTCCGACAGCCAGTCCACCGAACATGGCAGGAATCCTGGCAAACTTCACTACCAATTTTGGTAGGAAACGGGCGAAAGAAGCATTCCGTACGATTACGGCATTGTGAAAGGCGTTCCCGGGAAACCACATGCGTCGACGAGTTGCGCGAACGGCAGCATCAGCCCCTTGGAGGCCACCAGCGGGGAGTCGGTGAAGATGGCGGACAGCTTGTACTGGGGCCCTTCGTGTCGTGGGCAGGAGCCCTGCGGCAAGAAGACGACCGCTCATCGTGTCGGGTGGTGTCACGATCGAAGCAACTGGAAATATCTGCGAGGGAGAGTGGTCCGAGTGGACTCGGAACAGTTTACGGAAATAGCCTCGACCGAGCAGGCAGTATGCGCGTACATTGAACGTCAAGTTCACTCTAGCTGTAGAGGGTAAGCTTTTTTGGTATATATGAGGAAAGACTTCTTTTAATATAGAAGTGCTTTGATATTATGTGGTTTTCTTTCGATTCCAAGTTTATTAGAGTTTATCGGAAATAAAGTAGATATATTATAAAGTAAATCTTTTTAAAATAAATAGTTTTCTTCTTATTAGTACTTATAAAAACTTATATTAGTATGATTAAAAGTACTTTATTACTTTGATTAAAGTCTAATATCTTATATTTCAAGTAAGTAAATAGTTAAATAATATTTATAATATAGCTTATATAATTTATAGATTTATACTTATAAACTATAGTTTATATGTAGATATTATCAATTTAAACCTTAAGACTTATATATAGAGTTAATCTTAAAGCTCTATACTACTACTACTACTATAGTCTAATATAAAGTTTCTATTATTAATATCAGCTTTTCAAACTTATTATAGAGCTATTAAAGAATTATTAAAATATCTCTCATAGTTAGTTTCTAATATTAATATTAGTAAACTTTCTTCTAAGATTAAAAAGAATAGAAAATAGTAGGTTAAAGAAATAAAATAGAAATAAACATAAATCATAGTAAGTTTTAGGATCTTAGACCTAATGACAAAAGCTATAACATACTAATAATAAACTAAGTAGATTGAAGAAAAGTATTTAAAAATAAAACTACAATAGAGTTTTAATATAGTTATAAAAGAATTCTACAAATAGTATAAGTATTTTGATAAAGAGAGAGGTTTTTCTAATAGATGTTTCTTTTAATAGTAATACTATTAGCTAATGACCAATGAATACTATGGATCGATCGATTTCGTGATAGGTTCGTAACTGTTATCTCTATTTATAACGTCCAAGTCTAAAAACGGCGCGTATATATATGCCATACGATATATAAATCTATAGAATAATCTTTCTAATCTAATTAATTCAAATAAAGAAGTCAGCTTACTAAGTCACCTTCTACTAAGGCTCTAGCTATTTTGATACCTATTGAATCTAATAAATACTTCCTATATTATATATAAGAAATTACTAGACAATATATGTTAACAGTTAGAAATCAATTATTCCTCTACATAAAAGCTAGAAGACTTTTAATAGTTCTCTAAACTAATCTTCTATTGAAAGTCTTAATATAAGTTAGCAGATTATACATATAGAAATATCAATATAGTAGATATATTAAGATATTCTACTAGTATTTTAGTAAATATTATAAGAGTTCTTACTATAATATTTTAGTTCTAAGAAAGACTTATTATTTTAAATATTATATCAAATAGATACTTATTACGTTTCTATTCAATTAGGATGATTAATACAATCAATAGAGAATTCCTTTTAAATAGAGAATATCTATTCAAGGTATCTATAGTTATATATAAAGGTTTATACCTTATAGCTTATATAAAGAATTAGGATAACTAGGATTATTATATACTATATAATATAGTAACTTAAGACTACTGTTAGATAAAAGCCTTCTTATAATTACTACTTATTAGCCTATTAGGTTAATATTCAATACTTTATAGAACCTTACTTTTTACTATTATACTTTCCCTTATTAAACTTTTAGTTATAATTCTTTAACTTCTTTTTCTTAGAAGAATAAAGCTAGGGTTTTAGTAATAGTTATATTACAATAAATAGCTAGTAAATACGTAGTATTTGTAGTAGTATCTATAGCTATACTATAAATAATTATACTTAAAGAAACCTCTAAAGCTACTAGTAAGTATATAGTAATATCTATACTGCTAGGATTAATCTCTATAATAGCTACTAAATAAAGTAATACTACTACAGTAATACTTATATATACTTTTGAATAATAGTTTTTATAGAGATTAAATTAGCTTAGTTACTTAATACTAAGTCATTTGTAGTCCTAGTATTATGACTTCTTAAGATAACTATTAATTGTAAAGATTACTTAAAACTTCTTAGTTACCCCTATAGTTTCTTCTATAAGTATACTATTCTATATAAAATCGAGAATTAGCTAATAGTAATCTTAAATAGCTATGTATTATAATTATAAGCTTCTAAGATATATAGAATCTAGTAAGTTATAATGAAGCTATTACATAACTTATAGACCGAGTAGTATAACTACTACTATATACTATTACTAGATTTTATATAGGCTAAGTTTATAGTATTTATTCGCTAACTACTAACTAATTCTATTTTATCAGAATTATACTTGTATAATTCATTTGAAATATTTTGATATAAAAGCTAGTTTCTATTAAGGTTCTATACTAAATAGTTAGTAATCGATAAAGCTCTACGTATATGAAAATCAGAAACTTTAAAACCTCACATTTTTACTTTGTTCTACTACTTTAAAGCTTAATTATAGGAATATTCATAGTATTAGAAGTTTAATAACTAGGTATTTAGGGTAATAGTTTTAGTAACTAAGTACTTTTAAGAGATATTATAGCTTTACAAAGAAACCTTTAGTAGTATTAAGAATACTACTACTAAGGAATTAATATTTAAGTATTATAGGGAAACTAATACTCTAGAAAGCTATTTAGTAAAAAGATTATACTTTAAAACCTATTTCTTATATAAAGTATATAGTGAATTAAACTATATCATAGCTTTTTATCACTCTAATAAGCTCAATATACCCTACTAGAAACTAAGATACTTTATAAGAATTTACTATAAGTACTTTACTACTAAATATTTACTAAATAAACTTTAGAGCTATATTAAGTTTAGAGTTGGAAAATCATAATAGAGTAAGGATACTTTACAAAATATATAATTAGCTAGTAAGTATATATATTATACTTTAGTACTAGTAAAATGATAGTATAAAAACTAATAATTCTTCTATTTCTATAAAGAATTTATTTAGATTTCTAAAGTATTTTTATTAGGAATTCTCTAGGAAATCTAATAAGAAATCCTAGAGAAATCCTATAGGAAATCCTAGTAATTTCTAAGAAGATATCTTAGTAGTTTCTAATAGAAACTCCTAGAGAAATCCTTATAATTTCTATTGGGAAATCTTTATAATAATCTACTAGACTTTTAAGTTTTTTATAATATTCTATAATAATTACTTATTACTAAAGGTTTTTACCCTAATAATTAAGTATAATAAGGTAATTCTAGTTACTTAAGAAGTTAAAAAGATTCTACTTATAAATAAATTAACTAGCTAGAAAGTATAAAGAAGAAAAATATATAAGTTTTAGTAAAATTAAAGTGAAAAAATATAAAATATAAATAACTTTATTATAAGAATAAGTATAGTATAAAGTCTACCAAACAGTCATACTAGGATTATATAAAGCCTGATTACTCTATTTATATGTATTCCAGTACTTTATTCTAGTTTAAATAGATTATACTATTTAATAACCTATATTCAAACTATATACTATATTATTTATTCATTATAATTATTAGCCTGAGAATATTTAATTACCCTCTAAACTATCTTTTAAATAATAAATACAAAAGAAATCCTTTTCAATCTATTATATTAATTCTTTAATAAATTACTAAAAATACTATACTTAACTACTAATAGTTTTGATATAATAGTAAAGCTATCTAATAGCTCTAACTTTAACTATTAATATATTATACTATAATTCTGTATAACTAGCTAAGATATTCAAAAATACTTTAATATAGATATTAAGCTAAGTCTTAATATTTTAAAACTAATTAATCTATTTAACTTTACTAAATAACCTATCTAAGAAAATACTACTTAATAGATACCTAAAGATATTAAACCTTTTATTCTTTTAATTAAAAGTATTTATACCTACTATATAGTAGATCTCAAGCTTTAAATAGTGTGAGAATTTAAATATAAAAAGATATAATATAATTTAAAAATAGGTTAAAATAACTATGAATAATAACTTACTAATACCTATTTAAATAGAATTCCTTAATAATAATAATATCTCTTTCTAAGTTTTTCTAAGAATTCTAAAGTAGTAATATATTTAGAATAATTTAATTATATAGTAATAAGTTAGAATACAATATAAGAAAATGCTTAAGAAGACTAATTTAAATATTTCTAGTGTAATATAATATAATAAATAGTATACTATCTACTTTTAAATAATTATATATTAGATTCCTAAAGTCTAAGAAATACTTACTATTAAAAAGTAACTTTAAGTATTTAGTTAACACATTTCACCTAATTAAACTATAATTTAATATTGGAATATTATTAAGAAAAAAACTCTCAACTTAAATATTAATAATCTAACTAAATATAGAGAAGTCTTTTCTACTTTATTTTATATGAATAAAGCTTTGATAAAAAGCTATAGTAAAACGTTATTTATATTAATTACTTTTATAAAGAAAGTCGGATTAAATATCTCAATTCAAACTAAAATATCTCTATAATTTCAGAAGTTATTTATATCCTCTAGAAAACTATAAGTATATTAAGTATACTATTATAAACTTATATAGAAGATTCCTATATATTTAGATAATAATTACTACTCAAAATAGTATTATAAATAGAATAAATAACCTAAAGCTCTATATATTCCACTAAAAGCTAGTAATAAGAAGATAGCTAAATTCTGAAGAATATACTAATAAAACTAAAGAGATACTTTGAGATATTTTTAAAACTAAAATAACTCCTTAAGTAGTAAATCTAATAGTAGTGGCTATTATCTTTCTAACTTAATATATATAAATATTAACTCCTTATTACTTAAGAAATTAATTAAAATCCCCCTTAAAACTTTTTAACTATTTATAAACCTTATTTACTTTTAGTAAATATAATATTTAATAGTTATAAAGTAGTCTATATTACTAACTTAATAGACTTCTTTAAGAAAGAATCTTTTAAATTAAGTAAAAGGATAGGTATAATTTAATATAGTTGAACTAACTTCTCTATAATTAGATAAAATAAGTAAATAATTATTAATATCTTTAATAATCTAAATAGGAAAAATACATTAGACTTAATATTAAATAATATAGCTTATATTAGAAACCTTTATACTAGTATTATTTCAGAAACTCTACCTTTTAATAAAATTAAAATCTAATATATAAACCTTAATTACATTCTTAGAGTTAACTTAATTAACTAATCTATTATTATAAAATAGTTATTTAGAGAGTATAACTTTATATTTTTTAAATATAAATTAGTTTTAAATTACCTTATTCCTACTTAACGTAATAGTTCAATATCTAGCTAGCTTATACTGTTTTATAGTAAAAAATAGTAAGTTTAAATCTTATAGTGAGTAATTACACCTAGGAAGTATATACCTTCTAGTTATATAAACTAAGTATAATGATTACTACTAACTATTAGTTACTACTAATAGCTATTAATAGCTAGTAATTATTGATAATTAGTAATATATATTACTAGCTAGCTAGTATTAGTATTATAACCCTACTATGACTTTTTAAAGAAGTAACTATAATAGATATAAGCCTATACTTTCTTTTTGTAATATACTTCTTATATTTATCAGCAATTGTATTAACTAATTATATTATTGCTACTTGAGGTTTCCTCTATTATTTAAACAATTCTTTAGCCCCAGTATTATCTATAGGATTTTTAAAACAAAAGCTAACTACTAGGTATAGCTTCCTTTAAAGAGTCCCAAGAAGTATATAACTTTAAATAGATCAAAAACCTTTAATATAACTACTATTAAATTACTATTATGAATAAATAATATAGTATATAGTCTGAATATAAGTTGTTAAAAAGTATGATCTATTTAAATTAGAATAAAGCGCTTAAATATGTATAAATAGAGCGGTTGGGTCTTACATAATCCCTGCATGACCGCCTGGTAGACTCTATACTATACCTATTCTCACATACCCCCCTAGTAGTAGAGCTACTAGAGATAACTTTATATTCTATAAAACATTCTAAATAGTATACTATTACAAATAAAAAATAGGTTAATATTCCTAAAATACGCTTTAGAGTGTTTAAATAAAAGAAATCCTTTATTATAATAAACTTGTTATAATCTATTATATATTCAACTATTTTTTATTTTATTTTTAGTAAGAGTAACTAGGTTGCTCCTTCTAACATTATTGTTTGTTCGATTTTTCAAGTACTATAAATAATTATTTTATTATTTCTTTTACTTACTAGTTTCTTTCTTCCCCTTACATATTAACATTTTTAATAATTACCTTTTCATACTTATTAGTAGTATATATTAATAAAATAACTTCTATATATTAACTTCTATAATAACAATTTTCAGTCTTTACTAATATTCTAATTATAGCCTAATTTTACTAAAATTTAAGTAGTTAATAATAATTTATTTAATATTATTATTAATTTCCTAATATACTTCAACCTAAATATCTTAGTAAGTAACTTAATACTAGTTTTTTCTTTATTTATCCTTAAGTTTAAGGGGATACTTATTAATCCTGATTTAAAAAACATTTAGAAATTATATTTTGAGATTATAATTAGTATTTTTCATCCTTACTCTATTATTAACAATACCTCCCCTATTTAAAATACTCTTCTTTATTTTTTTTAAGAAGCTTATTTTATTTAGAGACTTCTTTTGGATTATATATTATTTAATTAAATCTAAAATTATTTTTTTTTTTATATTTTTAAGTATTAATACTCTTATCAATCTTACTAATTTTATTTGTAACTACTTGATTTTTAAGATCTAAAACTAGATTACTAATACTAAAAATGCTTATCTAGTTAAAATAAATTTAATATTTAAGTAATAGTATGAAATAGAAGTATATTAACTTAAGTTATTTATTTAGTTATGTTTTACTAAGTTTCTTAAGTTACTAAAGCGCTTAATACTTTTACTTTTATTTTAAGTTTTTAAAATACCTAAGACTAGTAGTACTAAGGTTAGTATTTTAAAGAAGATTACTATTATAATAAAGAAACTAGCTAGAATTAAATGCTCTTGAGGATATTTTAAAAAAGTTCCTATCTTTTTTCTATTTTCCTAAGATAAGAAAGATGATCTAACTAGTAATTTTTTAGTTACTAAAGAAAAATAAGAGGAGATTGAACTTATTATTAGTAATATTAAGAATAAAGAAGATGATATTAATAAACTAGTTAAGCTTCTAAAGAAGTATATTAAAACTATATCTAAGTCTATAAGAAAATCTATTTAAATTAGAAATTAGGAAGTTTTTTTTAAAATAAATAATTTTAAATACTAATTTAAGAATATTAAATATTAATTAGCTAATTTAAATAAGAAATCTACTATTACTAGGTATATTCTAATAAAATTTATTCTTTTTAAGAAAGGTAATTTAGATGAGATTATAAAGGAATATGATACTTAATTCTTTAAGATAAAGATTATTAGTAATACTTAGCCTATTCAAACTATTTCTTATACTATTTATTACTTAACTTTTATATTCTCTTGTAGAGGTTATTTTTATACTATTAGAATTAGTAGTTAAGATTTGTTTTCTAATTGTTATTATTAATATAAGATTAACTTGAGGGGTTCTTATATTCCTATTTCTAATAGAATTTATAAAAATTTTAAGAAGTTTCTTATTATTATTTAGATTTCTGATAATAATAAGGTATATAATTTAGTTTATATTTTAGTTCTAAATCTGATTTTTTATAGTTGAAAAGTAAGAAGGTTGGTGAAATAAGGAAGTTATTTTAACTTAAGTTTTAGTCTAACTAGTAGAAAGATTTTAAATTAGTTTTCCTTAAGAATAGAAGTATTTCTAAATTTACTATTAGAACTCTAGTTATTACGTAACTTACTATTACTTAGCTATCTTAAGTATTACTACTTATTTAGTTTTCTATAATTAGTCCTATCTTTAGTATTTTAGTTATTTTAACTAGGTCTCCTATTAACTAAAGGTTTATATTTTAGCTAGTTATTAGAAGATTTAGAAACTAGAATTTTAGACTTTAAATAGTTCCTAGTAGTTTTAGAAATTAGAGTCTTAGTTTTAGTATTTTAGTAATTAGTTTTAGCAGGTTTCCCCTATTTCTTAGATAGGTACTTATTTTAGCTTTTTTTTAGAAGATATAATTAATTTTCTATATTTTTCTAAATTAATTTTCATATACTAATTATTACATCTTACTTATTTATTCTAGGTTCTAAATTTAAGTAGTCTATTTTGAATTAGATATAAGCTTAGATAGAAAGCTTTATTCTTTATGAATAGTTTAAGGAATTCTACTATCTTCTAACTTTCTATATAAATACTACTAAATTACTTTATTAAATAGTTAAACTTTAAGAATCTAGATCTTTTATATATATTATTTAAATAGTTAGGAATAACTCTAAGAAACCTACTTATTTATTTTAGTTAGTTTTAAGAGTATTATTTATAAATCTGTAAAGTTAAGAAATATTTTAAATTATTTAAACTTTACTTAAGTTAGGTTTTTCATAAGTCTATCTACTAGTATTATATCTATAAGTATATAAACTATTTTAAAACTTCTTTTTAAATATTCTTAATGTAGTTATATTTATTGAATATCTATATATTAAAGCCTGGTAGATAAATACTTATTATTTGAAATAATTAGTTTAATAGTTTAATAGTTATTATAATAAATTCTCTAAATATCTCTAAAGTTAAGCTTAATATCTCAAAATAGTCTTTTTAATACTATAGCTTCTTTTAAAGTATATTTAAGGCTGAGAAGTTCTACCTTAGTTATTAATATTATAATAATATTCTATTAAGTAGCTTTCTACTAGATTAATCTTCTAAATAAAGAGATAATATAGTTATAATTTAATCTTTAAGTTTCTTTATAGTTTGTAAAAGAAGTATTTCTAGTAATTAGGAAAGTTTGAAGTATTTTATTAATACTTCCCGAGCTTCTGAACTATAGTATTAGGAATCTTATCTTATAGAAATACTAAATTATATAGTCTATAGTATCTTAGTATGCTTAAGAAGGATTTATAAAATATTTTAAAAATAGAAAGTATATGAATGAGACGTCTAGTTGTACTATAATTAACATATAAAGAATTAATCCTACTTTTATCTAATATATATAAATCTCTTAAAATATAACTTAACTACTATTAGTAGTAGAAAATATTACTAGAAGTAGTATTATAAGAATTAGCTTTTATTTAAAATTAAAATGTTTTGTAATTTTAGTGATATATATATTATGAACTAAGTAAATTTCATGATACTTTCGATTTCTTACTACTTAAATCCCTAAGAAGTATTTAATAGGATCCTATTCTTTAAGTTTATAAGTATACTTTATATTTATAATAATTTTAAAAGTATTCTTTTTAGTTATCTTATAATATAAGAAAAGAATATTATTTATATAGAAGAGGATATAAATATTCAAACTCTTATTCTTAAATAGATAAGGTTCTTCTAAGTATAATATAAAGCTTATTAATTTTAGTATAGTATAGAAGGCTTTATACTAAAGAAGGAGTATATCTCGAAGCTTATAAAAAGCTCGTTCGAGCTTGGCGTATTTCCTTGTAACCTTAAATCTATCTAGTAGTTTGACTATTATTAGAGGTCTATTAGGATCTTTTATAGTATTTAGAAACGTATTAATAATATTGAATTATAGGACTTTAAGGTTAAATTATATTATGATTACTATAGCTACCCGAAATGTTTAGATAGCTAGTATTACTATATATATAGTCTATAGTAGATTAACTAGTTATATATTTCTATATATATAAATCCTCGTTTTATATTACTCTAAATAACTATCTATATTTGTTTTATAGGTGAAAACCTATTTAAGAGGAAGGGGCTTAGTTTTAGTATCCTAGCGATCTATTTCTCGCCAGGTATTTTTCTCCTTTAGCTTTATGATTTTAGCTCTACCTGTTTTAATAAAAGACTTTTGTAATAGCTTTAGTATATTAGTGATATCTTTCTATGTTTTTAGCGGTGTAATTAGTTAATTAATATATATTCGAATCTTAGTAGAAAGATCTTTTTTTTTAATACTATATTTTAAATAATAAGGAATACTATTAAAAGGTTAAGACTATTTTTATTAAGTTTTTATTACTAATTAAGTAAATAAGTATTAGTAAAACTATCCTATTTACGCTCTATTAAGTATAAAATACTACTATTATATTCTTTTAAAAGTATTATATAGTTATTAATATTAATTTCTAGCTAAAGTTACTATTATTATTTATTCCTATATTATTAGCCTGTTTCCTAAGTAGTTAAACTTACTATCTTAGTTAGTTAAAGTCTAGAGCTATATTTTAGTCTTCCCCAAGTTAGCTAAATAGGGGTCCTAAAGTATTTACTTTTATACTTATTTAAAGTAAGTATTTCTTCTTAGCTAGCTAGATTTCTAACTTTAAATATACTATCTAGTTCTCTAGTTATTAGTATACTTCCTAAATTCTAACTACTACTAGGAATTACTTCTTCTAACTAAGACTAATTAGAATTTTAGATTAATCTTAATAGTTTAGATATTAGTTTAAGTATAATTAAACCCTTCTTATTAGTTTTTAAAACTAACTCTAGGTTTAGTTTAATATTTTAAGCTATTTCTAGTATTAATAGGATAACTAGTAGAAGAAAAACCTTTTTATTAAGTATTCTTATTATTCTAAAATCTCTAAATACTTTAAGAATAAGGTTTTTATTTTTTTTAGTAATTAACTTAATTAGTAGTTTTATAACCTTTTTTATAAATACCTTATATAAATTTTATCTCAAGTAAAATCTTATCTTATTAAATTTAATATTTTAGGTAATAATAACCTTTTAGAAAGTAGGGATTTAGATCTTATAGAAATTATAAGTATTTAGAATATAGTTTACTAAGTATTTAATATATCTCCTAAGTTTAATTTTAAATAATTTTTTTATAATATTTTATTTATAGTATTTCTTAAGTAGGTATACTTAATATCTATAGGTATAAATCTATCTTTAGTAAGATTATAAGTCTTAATAAAGACTTAGAGTATATTTTAATACCTACTAATAAAAATACTATTTAAACTAAACTTCTTTAATTTTATATAGTAATTTCTAGTTATTTTAAATATTTAGAGATATATTATATAATATAGTTACTACTTGAATTAATTCTACTTAAAATTTAGGTAGTAGTCTTATAGCTTCTCATATTTTTATTCTTTAGGTAATTAGTTTTTTTCTAGTATACTTACTTATTCTAACTAGCTTTTTAATATAAGAGAGAGATAGCTTAAGATTAATCCCTTACTTTATTATTTATATTTAGTAACTAGTTTCTCTATTGATTACTATTATAGCTTTTTTAATATCTTATTAAATCTTATATATTGAAAGATTTCTTTATTATTTTACCTAATTTTTAAATATTTTTAGTATTTAAAAAACTGAATTATAGGTTTTATTAAGTAATATGAATATAAAGAGTAGGCTTGAAAATTCATCTTTAATAATAAGTACCTAGGAGTTACCTATAAAAACCTTAGGAAAGTTAAATAGATCCTAAATAATATAGTAAAATAGGTGAATTAAATGTGATTCTAAAGTTTGTCTAGAGATAACTTATTAAGAATAAGTTTTTATATAGTAAGAGTAATCTAGTTATTTTAGATTTATAATCTTTACCCCCTAAATGTTAAGGACTAAATATTTAAGAGTATTCTATTTAAAATATCCTATTTAAAAATACTATATATAAGTATTATTAGATTATATTTTTAGGAGAGCTATTTTTAAGCGAAATTAAGAAAATAGTATATTTAGAAATTTTAAAATAATATTTAAACTATTTAAATAGATTATAAAATAATTTAAAACTAGTTTGTATTTAAGGAATATAAAGTTATATTTTCTAAATAATTATTTTATAATAATAGATTGGTTAATTAGGTTAAATTTAAAAGTATAATTAAAACTTATATATTAGATTTTAGTTTTATTAAGAAGTAGAATTTCTAAAATAATATTAGTATAGAAGTTTTTAATATAAGCTATATTATCTAACGTTAAGTCTAGTATATTCTTCTTATTTAGACTATTAAAGATATTCCTAATTACCTACTTATCTTATCTAATTATAAGGAAGTTAGCTAAACTATATTAAACTATATCTATCTTATTACTTAACTTAAAAAATCTTTTTTTAAAAAATTTTATTAAGTTAGTAATATAGACTACTTTATAGCTATTAAATATTATACTTATTAAAAGTAAGTAAGGTTTTTAAGTAGTTAAGAAAATTTTAGGGGGGATTTTAGTTAACTTTTTAAAAAAGGAAAAGTTAATATTGATATATATTAAGTTGGAGGGGTAATAACTATTACTACTAGACTTACTACTTAAAGAAGTTATTTTAGCTTTTAAAGTGTCTAAAAATACCTTTTTAACTTTATTAGTATATCTTTTAGAATTTAGCTATCTTTTTGATACTAGTTTCTAGTAGAAAATGTAGAACTCTAAGTTATTCACCCTATTTATAATACTATTTTGAGTAGTAACTATTATCTAAATATATAGGAATCTAGTATACAAGTTTATAATAGTGTATTTAATATACCTATAGTTTTCTAGAAGGTATAGGTAGTTTCTGAAATCGCATAAGTACTTTAGTTTTAGCTGAGATATTTTATTTAATTTTCCTATAAGAATAGTTAATATAGATAGCGTTTTACTATAGTTTTTTATTAAGACTTTGTTAGTATGAGATAAAGTAGAGAAGATCTCTCTATACTTAGCTAGACTGTTAATATTTAAATTTAGAGTTTTTTTTTAATAATATTCTAATACTAAGTTGTAGTTTAATTAGGCGAAATATATTAACTAAGTATTTAAAGCTACTTTTTAATAGTAAGAGTTCTCTAGATTTTAGGAATCTTATATATAATTACTTAAAGGTAGATAGTATACTACTTATTATATTATATTAAACTAGAAATATTTAAATTAGTTTTCTTAAGGATTTTCTTATATTTTATTCTAACTTATTATTATATAATTAAATTATTCTAAGTATATTATTATTTTAGAACTCTTAGAAGAACTTAAAAGGAGATATTATTATTATTAAGGAGTTCTATTCAAATAGGTATTAGTAAGTTATTATTAATAGTTATATTAACTTATATTTAAATTATATTATAGTACTTTTTTATCTCTTTATAGTTAGATTCTCAGACTATTTAAAACTTAAGATCTACTATATAGTAGTTAAAAATACTTTTAGTTAAAAGAGTAAAAGGTTTAATATTTTTAGATATCTATTAAGTAGTATTTTCTTAGATAAGCTATTTATTAAAGTTAAATAGATTAATTAGTTTCGAGATATTAAGATCTAGTTTAATATCTAGATTGATGTATTTCTAAATATCTCGGCTAGTTGTATAGAATCGTAGTATAATATACTAATAGTTAAAATTAGAGCTATTAGATAGCTTTACTGTTATATTAAGGTTACTAGTAGTTAAGTATGCTATTTTTAAATAGTTTATTAAAGAATTAATATAATGGATTAAAAAGGATTTCCTTTATCTTTATTATTTAAAGATAGTTTAAAAAGTAATTGAACGTTCTAGGCTTATAACTGTTATGAATAAATAATACGGTATGTGGTCTGAATGTAGGTTGTTAAAAGGTATGATTTATTCAAACTAGAATGAAGCGCTCAAATGCGTATAAATAGAGCGGTTAGGCCTTATATAATCCCTATATAACCGCTTAGTAGACTCTATACTATACTTATTCTCATAATTACTTTCTAATTTATTTAAATAATTTAAATACTATTAGCAAATCTCTAAGTATATTATTCTCTTAACTTTACTTAAGAAAAGCTTTTCTAGAAATACAATCTAATAATATTTATATATAATACTTTTAAATAAAACAGTTTAGATAGATTACTCTTAAATATATAGTCTTTAATACTTAAGAAGTAAAGATTATGAAACTAAAATAACTAAATTATTCTTACTATATAAAACCCTATTCTTAATAAATTATTTCTAAATAAACTTTAGAATTATACTTAGTTTACCTATTTTACTAAATTACCTAAAATATACTTAACTTTCCTAGATTATATAAAAGTAACTCCTAAATACTTATTATTGAAAATAAATTTTCAAACTTTCTCTTTATCCTTATATTACTTAACAGAACTTATAATACAACTTTTTAAATATCAAAAGTATTTAAAAGTTAAGTAGAATAATAGAAAAGTCTTTTAATATATAAGATTGAATACTATATTAAAATAACTATAATAGTTATTAATATAGAAACTAGTTATTAAATATTAATAATAGAATAAGAAATTAATCTCAAGCTATCTTCTTCTTATATTAGAAGACTAATTAGAATAAATAAGTATATTAGAAGAAAGCTAATTACCTAAAGAATAGAAATATAAAAGACTAGAAAGCTATTACTTAAACTCTAAGTAGAATTAATTCAAATAATAACTATACTATATAATATATCTCTAAATATTCGGAATAACTAGAAATTACTATATAAAATTAAAAGAACTTTATTTAAATAGTATTTTTATTAGTAGGTATTAGAATATACTCTAAGTTTTTATTAGAATTTATAGGCTTACTAGGAATAGATTTATACCTATAAATATTAAATATACCTACTTAAGAAATGCTATAAATAAAATATTATAAGAGAAGTTTTGAAAATTAAAAATAAAAGATATATTAGATACCTAATAAGCTATATTCTAAATACTTATAATTTCTATAAGATTTAAATCCCTACTTTCCAAAAATTATTATTACTTAAAATATTTAATTTAATAAGATAAGAAATTACTTAAAATAAGATTTATATGAAATACTTATAAGTAAAGTTATAAAACTACTAGTTAAGCTAATCATTAAAAAAGATAAAAATCCTATTCTTAAAATACTTAGAGATTTTAGAATAATAAGAATATCTAATAAAAAGGCTTTTCTTCTACTAGCTATCTTATTAATACTAAAAATAACTTAAAATATTAAACTAAACTTAGAATTAGTTTCTAAAACTCATAAGAAGGATTTATTTATATTGAAACTAATATCTAAACTATTAGGATTAATTTATAATTCTAATTCATCTTAGTTATAAGAAGTAATTCCTAATAATAATTAGATTTTAAATAATATATTAATAACTAGAACTAGATAATATATTTAAAACTAGGAATCTAGCTAATTAAGAAACAATACCTACTTTAAATAAGTATAAAAATAAATACCTTAAAACCCCTATTTAGCTAACTCGAGGAAAATTAAAATATAGCTTTAGATCTTAACTAACTAAGATAGTAAGTCTAACTCCCTAAAGAATAGGTAAATAACATAAGAATAAATAATAATCATAACTTCAGCTAGAAATCAATATTAATACCTATATAATACTCTTGAAAGAATATAATAATAGTATTTTATACTTAATAGAATGCGAATAAAATAGTTTTACTAATACTAATTTACCTAATTCAAAATAAAGGCTTAATAAAAATAGTCTCAACCTTTTGATAGTATTCCTTATTATTTGAAATATAGTATTAAAAAGAAAGATCCTTATATCAAAGTTCAAATATATATTAATTAACTAATTATACCACTAAAAACTTAGCAAAATATCGCTTACTTATTAGAACTACTATAAAAATTCTTTATTAATATAATAAAAGTTAAAATCAAAAAGTTAAAAGAAAAGAATACTTAATAAGAAATAAATCGCTAGAATACTAAGACTAAACCCCTTCTTCTTAAGTAGGTTTTCACCTATAAGATAGATATGAATAATTATTCAAAATAGTATAAAATAAGGATCTATATATATAGAGATATATAGTTCGTTAATCTACTATAAACTATATATATACTGATACTAACTATCTCAATACTTTAGATAGCTATAGTAAATACAGTATATTTTGATCTTAGAGCCTTATAATTCGATATTATTAATATATTTCTAAATATTATAAGGAATCCTAATAGAGTTCTACTAGTAATTAAACTACTAAATAGATTCAAAATTATAGACAAATATATAGAGTTTAAATAAGCTTTTTAAAAGTTTTAAAATATATTTTTTTCTTTAATATAAAACTTTCTATATTATTCTTAAGTTATTAAGCTTTTTAGTATACCTAGAAGAATCTTATTTATTTAAGAATAAGAATTTAAATATCTATATCATTTTCTATATAAATAATATCCTTGTCTTATAGTAAAAAAAAGCTAAAAAGAGTATTCTCAAGATTATTATAAATATAAAGTGTACTTATAAACTTAAGAAATAAAATCTTATTAAAGACTTCTTAGGAATTCAAATAGTAAGGGATTAAAAGTATTAGAACATTTACTTGGTTTATAATATATATATATATATATATTATCAAAATCACAAAACATTTTAATCTTAAATATGAATAACTCCTATGATACTACTTCTAATAATATTTTTTATTTTAAATAGTAGTTAAATTATATCTTAAGAAATTTATATATATTAGATAAGAATAGATTTAATTCTTTATATATTAATTATAATATAGCTAGATATCTCATTTATATACTTTCTACTTTCAAAATACCCTATTAATCCTTCTTGAATATACTAAAATACTATTAACTATATAATTCAATACTTCTATAAGATGAGATTCTTAATACTATGATTTAGAAACTTAGGGGGTATTGATAATATATTTTAAATACTCCTAATCACTAAAGATACTTCTTTTATTGACTTTAAAAAAACTCAAAAATTAAATTATAATTATATTATCTTTTTATTTAAAAAAACTAATTTGATAAAAAACTACTTAACAAAATACTGTTATAATATAAATAACTAAAGTAGAACTTCTTAGCTTTGAATATACCTTAAGAAAAGCTATAATACTAAAAAGGTTATTTCAAAATATTAAGCTTAACTTTAGAGATATTTAGAAACTCTATTATAAGAATTACTAAACTATGAAATTGATTATTTCAAATAGTAAATATCTATCTAATAAGCTTCAATATATAGATATTTAATAGATAGAACTATACTAAAAATATTCAAAAAAGAATTTCAAAATAATCTATATACCTATATATATAATATTAATAAATAGATGTATAAAAATATAACTTATGTAAAGTTTAAATAATTTAGAATAGATCTATAAGTAATACTTTTAAAACTAGTTAAAATAAATAGATAGACTTCTTAAAATTATGCCTAACTACTTAAATAATATATATAAGTAGTCTATATTCCTAAAATCTGATTATTTAATAAATTATCTTAATAATATTTATATAAAAAATTAAAAAGTAGTAGAACTACTTGAATTGTTTATAAAAAATAAAGCTTTCTATTTGAACTTATACTTAATTCAAAATAAACTGCTTAAACTTAGAACTTTGAATAAGTAAATAAGAAGTAAGAATTAGTATATAAATATTAACTTTAAGAAATATAAAGAATTAATTATATCCTCTAGAATAAGAACTAATATTAAAAACTATCTAAAAAATAGGGGAAGACTACTAAATCTAATTATTAGAACACTAAAACTAAACCTCTAACTTCTAAAACTACTAAGAACTACTTAAATGTTAAAATTCTAATTTCTAAATCCTCTGATAACTATCTAAAATACAAAACTTTAATTAATAGGAAACCTAATTAAAATAATTAAAATACTAGAGATAGAACTAATAGTAAAGAACTAAATAAATAGTATTACTCAAGATAGTTAAATAATAATAAATTATATAATAACTAGAATTCTAATAATAAACTTAGAAAAACTTCTATTTTTAAGAAAAACTAATTTAAACTCTTTCTATTATTTAGACTAAAACTTAAGTTAAAATAACTTCTTCATCTTACTGACTTTCTCATTCTTTAACTATAAGGAATTAGATTTAGAACTAAACTTGTAAACCAAATTACTTATTCTATTATTATAAGAAATCTAAAAAGTAATAAGATATTTCTTAAATATTTCATAAGTTTTATTAGAAACTAAAACACAAGACCCTTTCAACTTAAACTTATACAACTAATAATAATTAGGAAGTAAATCTTAACTAGTAATCCTAATAATATAAAAATAACCTTTAAAAGAAAAAATAAAACTTAAATAATACATAGTATAAAGAATAATTCAAATAGGCTAAATATTACTAATTATTTTTATCTTAAAGAATTAAATATCATACTCCTTTATAATCTCATTTAAATCACTTTTTAAAAGAAACTTTTATTTAAATATACTTGACAATAATAAACATCTTATTTAAATTAACTAATTAATATTTAAGATTCTTAAGTTAATAATTAAAGCTATTTATCTTAGAAGAAGCCTTCTAATTTCTAAGTTAAATAGATTTTCTTATAGACTTAGAAATAATCTTAATATATTCTCTCAGATATTCAATAAACTTATTAATAGTATCTTCTTTATCCTCAGTATTACTAATAGTAAATTCAACCTTTTCCTACTCCTCTTCATTAACTAAAAGATTACTAATTAAATTGTCTTCTTTATTTTGAAAAAGAAGAAATAAAATAAGAACTTTTTTAAAATATTTATAGAGATATTTGATTTTAGTAGAAATAACTAGCTCTTTTTCTAAAACGGTAGTTTTCTTTAAGAAAGCAACCTTAATACTACTAATTTTAAATATTTCAGAGTCTTCAAATAGAAGAAAAAATATTAAGTATTCTAGTAACTTAAGAAATTTAGTAAAATATAATTAACTAAATAACTTAAGTCAATTTACCTTGAATGTATATTATTATTTAAATATTAAATCTACTTTTACCAGATAAATACTTAGAGTATTAGTAATTTAACTTTAAATCTTAAGAATTAAGTAGTTATAAATAGAATTAATAAAGTTAAGAAGAATGTTAATACTAAGAAGTATAAAAGAAAAGTAATACGCTTAAATTGAATTAGATAATATATAATTTAAAATAAAGTATTAAATAAAATAAACCTCTTAAAAAGAATAAAAGAAATTATTCTAAATATTAAACTTGTTATTAATAATAGAATAATAATATAAAATGCTAATTATAACTTCAAATTATAATTTCTAAGTATTCTTGAAATCAGAGTTAATAAGTATCCCTTGAAACCTAGGAATAAATAAAGTAAAAATAAATATAAGATTACTTAACGAAGTATTCAAATTGAAATTTATTAGAAAGTTAATAGTAATATTGAATAAACTATTATTAATTACTTAAGTTTTAATAAGATTAGACTATAATTAGAATATTAATAATAACTAAAAATTATTATTCATACTAGAAATCAATATATAGAATCTATTTTATTAACATATACTACTAATAAGTATAAGAAAGTAACTATTGAAAACATTAATACAAAGGAAAAGAAAGAAACTAGTAAATAAAAGAGTAATAAAAAGATTATTTATAATATTCAAAAATTAAATAAATAGTAATTTTGAAAAGAGCTAACTAAATACTCTTATTGAAAATAAAAGAAAAGACAGTTAAATATATAATAGACTATAATAAGTCTATTATAACAAATTATTTGTTTTATTTAAACGCTTCAAAAACTATTTTAAAAATATTTACTTTTTTTTATTTATAATAATATACTATTTAAAATAATTTATAAAATATAAGGTTTTCTCTAGCAGTTCTACTACTAAGGGGGTATATAAGAATAAGTATAGTATAAAGTCTACTAGGTAGTTATACTAGGATTATATAAAGTCTAACCGCTTTATTTATATATATTTAAGCGCTTCATTCTAGTTTAAATAGATTATACTTTTTAATAACCTACATTCAGACCACATACCATATTATTTATTCATCACATTTATATAACTTACTATATTTATATAATCTTGGAAATATAGTCTTATAAAAATACTAAATATAATGATTAAATTTTAGTAATTAATTCTTCTTCTAACTATACTTCTTCTTAATATCCCTTCTTACATTCCTGATATTTCCTCTTTAAATAATAGTTTATATAACTTCTTTATACTATTCATTAAGATAATTAGAAACTTCTTCTTATATTATTCTAAAGAAAGTAAAGATTTCCTTATTACTAATATTCTAACTAACCTAGAAATTAATATAATTAGTAGTAGAGAAGTATATAGCTATTACTAAGTATCCTCTAAAATAACTAAGACAATTAATAATATTTATTATAAAACTATTATAATCTATAAAAATAAATCTACTAAAAAAGCTCTTCTTTATTAAAAATATAGCGACTTTTTCAGATTTCTCTAATTCTTAGGTATTTACTATATATAAACTTATAAAGAATTTATAAGATATTCATAAGAAAGATTAGAAGAACCAGCTTTAGGAGTTTATTATTCTTAATAAAATTAATATATAAATTAGTAAAACACTTTATAGTTATATTATTTATTAACAAATAGAGCTTATTCTAATTAAAACTAACTATTATTCCTTAGATTACCTAGAAGATTAGCTTATATTTTTATATATATATATAATAGATTAATCTACCTTAACTTTCTACTTATTTATTAATATTATATTAAATCTAATAGTAATAAGCTAATTCAATTAATTAACTAGATTAAAAGGTAATACTATTCTGATATTATTAAAACTAAAATTAGAAGTTAGAATTTAATTTGCTAACTAGAAATATTGTTATATATTATAAATAGGGTTACTAAATTCTACTTATTTTACCAAGTTGAAACTATTTTATACTACTAATTTCTTAAGAATTTATTTAGAGGTTAGGAGATTAGAACTATTATTAATATTTAAAGAAGCTATAAAGTTAGTAAGGATTTCCCTAATATCTAATATTTCCTTAAATAATATATTAATATTATTTTATATAATCTTAATTATAATTCTCCCGTCTTTCTATTTTTATACTAGCCTTATAATAGTATTTACTTATTATACTATCTTTTTAATCTTTCCTCTTTAAGGATTAATTTTAAAATTAATAGGTTATTACTAACTTTTATTATAAAAACAATATATTTATATAACTCCTTAATTTTAACTAGAAAGAATAAGGGTTATAAGGTATTATATATAAAATATATATCTACTCTAAGTATTTCTTATACAACTTATAGTAAAACTAATTAATACTTAAGTTTACTAAATAGAAGAATATATATAATTAATATTTAAAGTAGTATTAATAAGACTACTAGATTATAATATAGGATTTTAAAGTTAACGGTATATTTCCTAACCTTTATCAAAAAGAGTAGTTCAAATATTAAAACTATTATAACTCAGTAATGAAAAATAGGTAAGAAAGATAAGTTTAGTTAATTTGAAGTTATTAATATAATTAAACTCTCAATCTAAGATAAAAATAGTAGTCTTTTTAAATATATTAAAAAGAAACTTAATTCTTTTAGAAATTATAATACTTTAATAGTACTAAAAAGTTTACTTATTCGTATGACTCTAAGTCTTAAATTAATCACTAGTTAACTTTATATACTTACTAATAGATACTTTACTTCTATAGATTATAAATATTCTAAACTAACTAGGAAATATTAAATTTTCACCTTCCTCATTTATAGAGAACAGATTATACTATAATTTTATACATAATTCGTCCTTTAATTAATAATATTAAGTAATATTTAGTATAAAGTACTAGTATATTATATTCAAGTATAAAGAAGTATAGAAAAATCTGAGGAGTATTAAATTTTAAGATATAGGAGAATATCTATTTTTATCCTATATTAGTAGTAGTATTCTTCTAATATCTATCATATTAGAGAAGATTTAGAAATTTTCCTATATAGTGAAATATATTCTATTTACTTATTTTAATAAATTATTTAAAGTATAGTTACTAAATAGTATTATTATCATAATAAATTCAATATAAAGTTATTTGTTATAATGTTCTAAAGAAAGTATTATAACTTCAAATAGTATTTAGTCGTTCTTTCCTATTAGATTATTCTATAATATCCTAGGGATTTCTTATTCTTAAAGTCTCTTAGTTTCCTAGGGATTTCTAAGAAATTATATTAATAATAGCTTCTTCTTAAAATTAATTAGAAATATTCCATCTTAATCTTCTATTTATAGTTTCATTCTTAGTTTTGTCTAGCTATTTTTTTAATAAGAGTATTTGATATGAATCTAATAATAATTCCTTATTTTCTTTTAATTCTTTTAATTAGTTATTCTTTCAAGCTTCTTTCTCTTTAAATTCTTTAACTATTTCTTCTATTTCTACTATATTAATATCTATCTATATATTATAAATATTAAGTTAATCTTTCTATTTAATAGAATATCAAATCCTTAACTTTCTTCTTCTTAATTATACTACCCTTTTTTCTAAGATTCTTTTTATCTTATAATATTAAAGTAAATCTCTGTGATGAAACCGGAATAGCCACGTAGGCTATGAAACTAGGCTTCAGGCCACGCTCTAAAAGCAACGTTTCAAAAGCTTAAATACCCCGTATATTCCGTATTTTAGTAGTAATAATACAAGCTATTTTGCTTCCTCATATACCCTCTATATAGTGCCTAGAGGCCCCTTTAGGTAGCCTCCTCGATTTCTCATAGTTATAAGCCTAGCTTTTAGTATTTCTAAACACCTAAACCCCTCTTTTACTAAAAATTAAATAATTATAATAACTTTAATAACCGTTTTGTATTAAAACCTAAGCGCCTATATATATAAGAACTTCTTCCTAATCTTACTTTTAGATATATATATAATACTATTTATCTTAAGGTGCCTATAAATCTCTTTTAATATTACTATTATTAATTTCTTAAGGGTATTTTTATAGCGCTTTTACCCTTACTATACTATTAAGCTAGCTACTTTTCCTTTCTCTTTTAACTTCACTCTACTTTTTACCTCTCTACTTAACTTATACTTAGATTAACTATCATACAGAATAGTATTCCTTTAGCTATAATAGCCTTAGCTTATAGTAGTTAAAATCTAAATATTACTTTTTAAATATATTAATATTATTTAGTATATCTAGGGGGGTAGGAAAAGGCTAAAAGTTTATAAGATACCCTAGCTTAACTAAGTATAAAGTAAAGTTGATATTTTAGATATTATGTAAGCTATATACCTAAGGTAGTGAAGATCTAACTTTAAAAAAAGGCTACTCCTAATAGCCTAGAAAGAATTAAAGGTCTAACTTTTGATAACAGTTTTAATAATAAATAGTATATCTCAATAACTAGTTATTACTTGAAATATACTTTCTAAGCTATTATAAGAATAGGTTTTATATATTAAAAAAATATAAGTTACCTAATAGCTAAGTTTTAGCTTTTATTAGGCTTTAGCTCCTATTAGGATTAAATACTTAGAGTAGTATCTTTATACCACTAGTAGGATAAGGTATATAAGTATAAGGGTGATAATAGGTAGGAGGTGCTCTAAAGAGGGTAAATCTAATAATCCTATTATAATATAGTAGTTATACTTTATATAGTATACTCTTAATAAGTATACTCTTAAACCTATATATTCATCTCAAGTGGCTATATGTTTCTAAAGTAAATAACAAAGTAGTAGTACTTTATAGAGCGCTAGAGATACTTCTAAAGCTATATTTAGGATCTTCCTACTTTTTATAAGAAAATTTAAGAAGAGTAGGAGAAGTTATTTTTAGATAGTAGAAATTATTTAGGATTTTTTATTTTTATATAGGTAATAGGCTAAAGGTTTAGTTGAAAAACTTAAAAGCTTTGTTATTTTTACTCTATAGCTTAAGGGCTCTATTACCTTCGCCTAAGAATAGTTATTCGAATATATCTGATATATTTAAATGATTTTGTATTTAGAAAACTACTGGGAATAGCTTTTTCTAGCTGTTAATATAGTCTAATACCTAGAGGGCTATGTGATAAAATAGATATAGTTAAATAGGCTATAAAACTAAGCCTCAGATTATATTTTAAAAGCGATAATCCAAGGACTTAAATACCCTATATATTCCGTATTTTAGTAGTAATAATATAAGCTATTTTGCTTCTCTATATACTTTCTATATAATGCTTGGAAGCCCCTTCGGGTGACCTCTTCGATTTCTCATAATCTCAGAATTCCTCCTTTTATATATTATTAAATTCTACAGGTTTAGTATATATTACTATCTATTTATACAAATCTTTCATAAGGTTAACTATAAGATTTAGATAAGTAATTAAGATTACTAAGTAAATACTTATAACTAGTAGTAAATTTAAATAATAAGCGAGTTTTCTAACTCTTTCTAATACTTTAATTAGTCTAATTCCTAAAGGAAATATTTTACTAATCAGTTTTGAAGTAGCTAGTAATACTTTCTAAATTAAAAATATATAAAGTCTCTTAAAGTAAATACTACTAACTTATACTTATAGTTAAAAGTAGTGTTTATAAATATTTATATTAATATAATTAAAAAGAATACTTTATCCTAAGTGATATTATATAAAATAGTTATATTTATATTAAGAAGTAAGTTAAAAAAAGAGTTAAATTTATATCTAAATAGGATTTCTATAAGAATCTTCAATATTATATTTATTAAATTATTATTTAATAAGAATTATATTAATACTAAACGATTAACTTATAGTTTCTCTAAGTTTTAAAATATAAATATATAGATTATTATTCCTACTACTCAGGTTTTCTATTCTAATAATTTATTAATCTATAGATAATATACTATTAAGAAATATAGTTTTATATCTAAGTTTTTCTATATTAATTTCTAGAATTCTAATAGGAATTCTAAGTCATAATTTAAGATAATTACTTTAGGAGTTCCTTAATTTCCTATATAAAAACATTAGAAGAAGAC
>AMCV02000009.1:1770956-1803195 GCA_000350065.2 Colletotrichum orbiculare MAFF 240422
TTAAAAAAGAGTTATATTATATATTTAATATTAATAATAATACTTTTTAAGTAATTTGAAAATATAATATTTAATTAAATATGTTACTTTATGAAGGATATTATAGAAATATATAATACTTAAATATTGAGAATAGTAATAGAATCTCTATATTTCTATTTCTATAAAATATATAGAAGTAATCTTTCTCTTCTTATTAAGAAATATATATAGGTATTTTTAATTTTAGATAATTAGTAAAACTTTCTCATTTTCATAAAACTAATTATTCTTTAGTAATTATAGTAAAAGTCTTTAATCTATTTAAAATTACATACCTCTTAAGAACCTGTTAAAAAGACTATACCTAGTAATTAGCTCTTACTTTATAAACCCTATAGATAATACTAAAGCTGAAAAACTATTAAATAGAAAGAACCTTAAATAATAATAATAAAATTAATCAATACAGTTACTAATAAATACAGAGAATTTGAAAGAAAAGTATAAGCCTATATCTATTATGATTACTTCTTTAAAAAGTCGCAATTATATAATACTAATACTAACCAACTAGTAGTACCTATCACTAACTATGAATAATTACTAACTATTAATAACTAGTAGTAAGAACCAATAGCTAATAGCAATTACCATATAATTTATACAACTAGCAAGAATACTAATCATAGTTACTTACCACAGGATTTAAACCTGTTATTCTTACTATAAAGTAGTAAGAACTAGCTAGATATTAAACTACTATATTAAACAAAAAGTAAAACTAATCATAAATATTATTAAACATAATATTAAAATAGAATATATCTATATAATAGAATAAAAAAGAAATATTATATAGACCTATATGAAATATAATAATATTTAGAAGTATAAAGATATTAATTATTCTAAATATAATAATTGGAAAACTTCTACTAAAATATATTATTACTAATTTGCTTTATAGAAGTATAAAAGTTATGGAATAGTTAATAGTCTATTTGAATATAGTAAATTAAAAATACTTAATAATTCAGAAGTTAGTAGTATTTAAATTAGATAAAATACCCTACAAAATAATATTTAAATAATAGCTTTTAAATATAAATATAAATATAAGAGTTATAATACTATCCTTCTTAGTAATTCTATTATTAGAAGTATTAATGTGAATAAAAATATAGAATACTATTTAGTTTTGGAGGATCTTTATAATTTTACTTTTATTAAGAATAATGAAGTCTTTATTAAAACATAATATAAAGAGATATTTAGAAAGGGTAGTAGTCTTATCTTTAAAATTATATTATATTTAATATTATATAATAGTATTATCAGGCTTATAATTTTAAAAGGGTTCTTTAAAGTTATTATCTAAATTATCTATATTGTTCTTTTTTATAAGGGAAACTTAGTATATTATTATAAAATAAACCTTAAAATTAATATTTAATTTATATTAATTAAAAGAAGTATATTTCTCTTCAAAAGTATATCTTATAAATTAGTAATTTATTTTACTATATATATAGTACTTCTTATTTAAATAGCTATATATAATTATAAGAGAAGAATAAGCTTTATTTAACATAGCTAAAGATAAGTATTATAAAGTAGTATAAATAGAGTATTAACTATTATATAATATAATACCTTAAGGGTATCTTTAAGGAGAATTATATATATAATTAATTTCGAATTAATTATTAACTTACTTCTAATTATTGTTCTCGCCGTCTTAAATATATAATAACTCTTAGATTAATATAGTATTACTTATTACTAATTCTAACTAGTTATAGAAATTCTAAGATATTATTATAAAGCTAAAAAAGGCTAATTAGTATTTAGATATATTATAATATATATTTATGAGTTAGAAGTAGAATATTATATTTATATAGAAGTTTAATAAGAAGGCTTTTTAAATATATATAAACTTAAATATAAGCGTTTTAAAAGCTCCTTTTTTATTCTTCTTAGGGCTTTTAGTTATGATATGTTAAAAAGTAGTATTTTACTAGTTAGAGAGATATAGCTATTAATATTTATTATTTTCGAAATAGTCTTTAATATAGTGAGTTATCTATATAAACTATAAGTTAAGGTTAGAATTACTTAGCCATTTAAAGTAATACTTAAAAGCCTAATTTTCTAATATAATTAAAGATATATTAGTTTATATATAGTATGAGATATTAAGCTTAAAGTAATAATTATAAGAAATATAGATCTTTATTTTAAATATATTATATAAACCTTTACTATATTTTATATTCTCATTATATAGGTTGATAAAATCTATAGTATATTTAGCTGAAGTATTATTAAAAAGAATAATAGAAATAAGATATAAAATATACTTATAATATTCTTCTTAGTATTAGGGAGGTTTTAAAATAGTTAAATAGAGAGTTAGTAAAACTAACTATTATAATAGAAGTCTTTTAATTTATACTATAAGTATAAAGGCTACTTAAGTTAACTATAAGTATTTTCTTTTTCTTTTTATTATACAAGTATTATTAGTATTATATTTTTGACTTTAGGTTTAGTATTATAGAGGAGTAAAGTAAAGTCTACTTTCTTTAACATAAGAATATTGACTTACTTACAATACATCTTAAAGTTACTCTTAATATTAATATAGTATTTTAGAACTTCTTAAAACTTCTTATAAATCTATAGGGTAAATTCTTATTATTAAGATAGTTAGTATAATATTAGAAAGATTTAATTAATATTTATATTAATTTTAATACTATATATTATAAAGTTGTCTTTAAGATAGTATATCATAGAAATACTAGTAAGTTACTAAGTTATCAGAGGTTAATCTTTAAAGTTACTTTTAAATATCTAAAAGAATTCTTAGTTATAAAGTTATATATATATATATATATAAAAGGCTATTTGATATATAGTATAAATAGAAACTTTTATAGAATTCTTATTTATAATATTCTTATAATTAGAATTAGAGATTTAGCTAGAAAGTATTAGATTAAAGTATTAGTAGAGCTTTATAAGAATAGAGATATCTGAAGGTATTATTATTATAAGTATAGGAATATTTAGGGTAGGTATTTTACCTATATGAGTTAATTTAGATATTATTTCAAAAATAAGAGGAATATTAGAAGAGCTTTTAAAAAGCTATATAGGTTTTTTAAGGAGTTAAAGCTAGAGATATTATAAATCTCTAGTATTAAAATTCTAGTAATAGTTTGAAGAGGATTATTATATTTATTAAATCTATTTCTATAAGTAAAGAATAAGAGTAGTTATTAGGTTCTTAATAGTAACTATTAGGAAATATCTTATTTTAAAACTAAATTAAGTATAATTATTAATATTGTAATAATAGTTATTTATAAGAAGTTAGTATGTAATTTAGAAGGTTTTCATAAAGTTTTAAAATAGGGAAAGTCTAGAGTATCTACGTAATAAGTCTTATAATCTTTTATCTTATATAAATTCTAAGTATAGGGTTTTATAATTACTTCTTTTACTATAGTAAGCCTTACTAATTTATAGTATAGTAATAATAAAAGGGTTAACTATTAATTAGTATTAATTAATCTAGAGGGTAATATATACTATATATAATCTTATTATATAGGTATAAAGTAGTATTCTGATTATTCTTTATTATTATTATCCTTACTTTATATAGCGCGAGGCGCTATATAAAGCTCTAGATTTATAATATAATAATTACTTACTAATTACTATACGATTAGTTATAGCTAATACTAAGTACCTAGTACTTATTACTAGTAAAGTATAGAAAGCATACTACTATATATATAGTAATAGATATAGTTACTGTTAGTTTATCTAGAGGGTAATATACGCCGTATGTGATCTTGCCGTATGGGTGTAAAGTAGTGTTCTGGTTATTTATTATTATTATTCCTATATTATGTAATATGAGGCGCTATATAAGGCGCTAGATCTATAGTATAGTAATTACTTACTAATTACTATATAATTAGCTATAGCTAACGCTAGATACTTAGTACTTATTACTAGTAGGGTGTAGAAAGTATACTACTATATATATAGTAATACGTATAGTTACTATATGCCCTATAGTATAGCGTAATTAATACTAACAACTTTTTCTTTTTACTATATATCTTAATACCTGTCTATTTATACGAAAAGTAGTACTTTTAGCGATCTACGCCTTTTTTGCCTTAATAATATTTAAATACTTATTTATCTACTCCGCTTAAGTTACCTATCTCTCTATTTGAATAATTATATAGTTTAAATTAATAAATCTCTTAAGGGTATAGTTTAATATACTTTTTGTAAAAGTATTAGTAATATTATTATTTCTATTAATCTACTATATTTTATAGAGTTTATAGTATTTATATAACTATTTTAATACTATAATATTAATTATAAAGCGTTTTTTTAGTAGTACTAAGTTTTATAAGGTATTTATAGAGCGAGTATAAGTTAGTATATATAATAGTTAAGATCTAAGGGAGTTTTTAGTATTAGAGGATTTTCTTAAGTAATATAGCTATAATATAGGTAAAGTGTATACTAGCTATTATAGTGTAAATTTCTAAAGTAAGTATACTCCTAATAATTCTTTTATTTTTTATAGAAGAGTAATATATAAAATTACTATAGAAGTTAAACTAGTTATTACTAGTAGTAGTTTCTTAATTTAAGATTATTATAAATCTTAATTAAAATAAGAAATTAGTATTATTAGTAAAAAAGCTATTAATAAAAATATAAAAATATATTTTAGAGAAGTTAAGTAGTATAAAGTTAAAATTATAGTTAAAATACTTAATTTACTACTTAAAGTATTTATTAAATATAGTAGTATTATCACCTGAGGGTTATTACTCTTATATTATATAGGAGAAGTTGAATAATACTTCGGGTTAATATATTAAGGTAAGGTATACTTTATATATATATTATTCAATATATACCTTCTTAAGCATTTTAGGTATTATATATATATTAATAAAAGTAAGCTTTTACTCTTAGTACTTTTAGTATAAGTAGAAGGTATTACTATTAAGTAATAAGATACTTCTATTAAATATTAATAGTACTACTTTTAAGAAGACTATCTTAAGTTTAGTTTTAAATAAGGCTTTTTAGAACTTTTGATCTTTATAGTATAAAAAGGTAATATCTAAAAAACTAAAAATATTATTAGTTTATATATTTATAAAACTAAAAGTATTATTTTCAGGATATAAGACGAAGAAGTATAAATTATATATTAATATTTCTATTTATAACTACTCCTTATAGTATTTAGAATATATTACCTATTAGTAAGTACTAGTTTTAGTAAGGTTATATAGTAATTTAATAATAATTATAATAGAGCTAAAGGGGTATTAATTTTTAAGGTATAAAAGTAGTTTAACTATAATATATTTTATAAGTTCTATTTAATTTAAATATAAGCTTATATAATATTATTAAGCTATATCATTATACTAATATACTAAAAGAAAGCTAGAATTATAACTAAAATTAACTACTAGTTACTTTATTAGATTATTAATAATTATATTAATATTTCAAACTTACTATTATCTCTAAAGCTTTAAATCATAAGTCTTAACTTCTTATATACCTTATTAGTATTTTTATTTTTGATTTTATTAATAATATAAGATTTAAAATATTTATAATTCTTATAGAAAATAGGGTTATACTAAATAATTTTAATAATACTATTAATAATAATACTTTTAACTTTTTTTTAATTAACTTTTTAAATAGTAGTCTAAATATTATAATAATACTTTTTTTATAGAAATTAAATATTAGTATTATATCGGACTATTTTTTAGTTATAAAATATACTATAAAATAAGATTTTTAGTTAAAATCTTAAGAAAGTAAGTTACTCTTATAAATTATAAAACTTAAAATTAGTTTAATTTAAAGTATTTAAAACTAGAATAATAGATTACTAATTATTTAAATAGAAAGGGGATTATTATTTTTAATAGTAGTAATATTACTATTATTTATAATAATAGTATTTTATAATACTTATTAAGTATTCTAAAGCTCTATAAAGATAGCTATAGATGAAATTAGGATACTACTATAAGAATATATATCTTTATATAGTATTAGGTTTCTTATTATAGTAATATTAGTTCTTATAAATATCTTATAGATATTTTTAAGTATTAGTATTTTAAAAAGTATTAATATTTTATAAATATAACTTAAAGAGATCTTTTGATTACTATTTTTAAAATATAGTTTTATAATTATAAATTGAAATTCTTAAGAGTTATAAAAAAACTTAAGAATATATATCTTACTATATATAATAAAGAAATAGTATAGGTCTTATTAGTTATTTGTCTCTTATTATATATATACTAAAGATTAAAGTAGAAAGGTTATAATATATAAGGTATTTAAATTATTATATATTATTAAAATAGTATTAATAATATATTTAGTATATTTATAGTAAATCTTTTTAGTAGTTTTATGTATAGTATAAACCTAGGTAATAATATCTAGAAAGAGAGCTAAATCTTCTATAAGGTAGGGGTATATTCTAAAAATAAGTAGAATAAGTATAAAGCTATTAGGCCTAATAGTATTATTAATTACTTTATATACTACTTAAAGAAATGCCTCTTGAGTAGTAGTAGGTACCTTATTATAGTAGATATTATATATATAGTAGAAGAATATATAGTATCGCTTAACTTTACTAATATTATTATATATCTTAATTAGAATAATACGGATTATTAATCCTATTATTTTTATTTTTAATCTAAAGTCTTTAGATTGAAATGTTATACTTATGTTACTTATAATAAAATGGGGAAGGCCTTAATATATATTAATCTAATATACCTTAAAGGCTTCTTATATTATTTTTACTAAGATATTTAGTAAAAATCGAGTAGTATTAAATACTATTATAATATTAATAATATAGAATATAGGGTAGCTATTAATATAGATAATATTAATAATAATCTTAAAGTTAAAGTTAATATTACTATAAATAGCGAAATAAAAATGTAAAAAAGCTATACTATATATTTAGTACTAGTAATAATACTTCTGAAGTATTTTAAAGGTATAATATCTAACTAGATATCCCGCTTTATTAAGGATATTATAGAAATATGTAATAATTGGGTATCTAAAGTAGTAGTAGAGTCTCTATATCTCTACCTCTATAAAATATATAGAAATAATTATTCTTTCTTTATTAAAGAATAGTTATAAATACCCCTATTTTTAAATACCTAAGATGACTTTTTTACTTTAGTAGAACTAGTTATATATAGTATTAAATATAATACTAAGTCGATCTATATCTATAAAGTAGAATAAAAAAGAAGTATTATATAGTATTATATAAAATATAATAATACTTAGAAGTATAAGAATATTAACTATCTTAAGTATAGTAATTAGAGAGGCTTTATTAAAATATATTATTACTAATTCGCCTTATAGAAATATAAGAATTATAGAAAAGTTAATAGTCTACTTAAGTATAGTAAACTAGGAATATCTAGTAGTTAAGAAACTAGCTACGCTTAAGTTAGGTAAAATACTTTAGAAAATAGTATTTAAATAATAGTTTTTAAATATAAATATAGATATAAGAGCTATAGTACTACTTTTCTTATTAATTTTACTACTAGAAGTACCGCCTTAAGTAAAAATATAAAATATTACTTAGTTTTAGAGGATTCTTATAATTTTACTTCTGTTAAGAATAATAGGGTCTTTATTAAAAAATAATATTAAAAACCATTTAAAAAGAGTAGTAGCCTTATTTTTAAGGTTGTATTATATTTAGTATTATATTATAGCGTTATTAGGCTTATAATCTTAAGAGGGGCTTTTAAGGTTATTATTTAAACTATTAATACTTTTATATTCTATAAAGAAAGCTTAGTATACTATTATAAAGTATACTTTAGGGTTAACATTTAATTTATATTAATTAAATAAAATATACTTCTTCTTAAAAGTATACCTTATAGACTAATAACCTATTTTGCTATATATATAGTACTTCCTATTTAAATAGCTATATATAACTAGATAAAGAAGATAAGTATTATTTAGAGTAAGTAGTTATAAGTTTTATAAAGTTATATAAATAGGATACTAAATACTATATAGCGTGGTATTTTAGGAGCACTCTTAAGAGGAGTTATATATCTAGTTGCCTTAAAATTAATTATTAACTTACTTCTAGCTATTATTTCTATTATCCTAAATATATTATAACTTTTAAAGTAATATAGTATTACTTATAGCTAATTTTAACTAGTTATAAGGACTTTAAGAAATTACTATAAAGCTAAAAAAAGCTAACTAATACTTAGGTATACCGCGGTATATATTTATAAGCTAGAAGTAGAATATTATATCTATATAGAAATTTAGCGGGAAGGCTTTTTAGATATAAGTAAATTTAAGTATAAGAGTTTTAAAAGTTTCCTTTTTATTTTTCTTAAGATTCTTAATTATAATACTTTAAAATATAGTATTTTACTAGTTAGAGAAATATAACTATTAATATTTATTATTTTCAAAATAGTTTTTAATATAGCGAGTTATCTATTCGAACTATAAGTTAAAACTAGAATTACTTAAGTATTTAAAGTAATACTCAAAAGCTTAATCTTTTAGTATAATTAAAAATACGCCAGCCTATATATAATATAAAATATTAAACTTAAAATAATAATTATAAAAAATATAGATCTTTATCTTAAATATATTATATAGACTTCCACTATATTTTATACTCTTATTATATAGCTTTATAAAATCTATAGTATACTTAATTAAAATATTATTAAAAAGAGTAGTTAAGGTGAGGTATAAGGTATACTTATAGTATTCTTTTTAGTATTAAGAAGGTTTTAAAATAGTTAAATATAAAGTTAGTAAGATTAACTATTATAATAAAAATCTCCTATCTTATACTATAAGTATATAAGCCGCCTAAGTTAACTATAGGTATTTCTTCTTAACTTCTTATTATAAGAATATTACTAGTATTATATATTTAACTTTAAATTAAGTATTATAAAAAGATAGAGTAAAATCTAACTCTTCTAGTATAAAATTATTAACTTACTTAAAGTACTTTTTAAGATTAATCTTAAAACTAATATAGTATTTTAAAACCTCTTAAAGTTCCTTATAGGTCTATAGGCTAAACTCTTATTATTAAAATAATTAGTATAATAATATAAAAGTCTAATTACTATTTATATTAATTTTAATACTATATATTATAAAGTAGTTTTTAAAATAGTATAATATAGGAATACTAGTAAGTTATTATATTATTAAAAACTAATCCTTAAAGTCGCTTTTAAATATCTAGAAGAATTCTAAACTATAGAGTTTTATATATATATATAGGACTATTTAGTATACTATATAAATAGAGATCTTTCTAGAGTCTTTATCTATAATCTTTATATAATTAAAATTAAGGATTTAGCTAAAAAATATTAGATTAAAGTATTAGTAGAACTTTATAAAGATAGGGATACTTAAAAGTATTATTATTATAAGCATAAAAATACTTAAAATAGGTATCTTACCTATAGGGGTTAATTTAGATATTATTATAAAAATAGGGGGTTATTAAAAGAGTTTTCAAGAGGCTATATAGGTCTCTTAAGTATTTAAAGCTAGAGATACTATAAATCTCTAGTACTAAAACTCTAACGATAACTTAAAGAAAGTTATTATATTTACTAAACATACTCTTATAAATAAAAACTAAGGGTAATTATTAACCTTCTAATAATAGTTATTAGGGAATATCTTATTTTAAAACTAAGTTAAATATAATTATTAGTATTATAATAATAGCTATTTATAAGGAGTTAATATATAATTTAGAAGCTCCTAGTGAAATCTTAAAATAAGGAGGGTTTGAAATGTCTAAATAATAAATCTTATAATCTTTTATCTTATATAAACTTTAAATATAGAGTTTTCATAATTACTTTTTTTATTATAATAAGCCTTATTAATTTATAGTATAATAATATAATAGAAGGGTTAACTACTAATTAGTATTAATTTATCTAGAAAGTAATATATACTATATATAATCTTACTATATAGGTATAAAATAGTATTCTAGTTATTTATTATTATTATTCCTATATTATATAGTATAAAGCATTATATAAAACGCTAGATCTATAGTATAATAATTACTTACTAATTACTACGCAATTAACTATAGCTAGTACTAGGTACTTAGTACCCATTACTAGTAAGGCGCAGAGGGCATACTGCTACATATATAGCAACACATATAATTACCATATACCCTACGGTATAGCGCAACCGATAATTACTATATACCTCATAGTATAGTAAATAGATAGTTATATCTTAAGAAGTTAGTCTAACTATATATTTTTATAAAATATTAAAAGTTATAAGAGAAAATAGTTATTTATTATATTATATTACTATAAAAAGTTAATATAACTATATAATATTTAGAGAATTTTAAAAACTATAAGAAAAACCCTTTATTTTTTTAAGCTATATAGAGGGGTCTTAGGAGACTATATAGATTTTTAAATATATCTACTAAATATATTCTATTTAGCTATACTAAAGGCTAAACTTAATAGAGCTATATAGAATACTTTATTTTAATTAAAATAAAAGTATACAGTTTACTTCTTAATAATAATTTCTATAAAAAGTTTAACATACAGTTTAGAATTCTTATAGGGATTAGAGAACCTCTAAGGTTTTTATAAGAAATTAGAGATACTATAAACTCTAATAACTAAAGAAGAGAATTTATAAAACTTAAAAACATTATTATATTTACTAAATACACTTTAATAGGTAACTATATTAAATATATAGTTAATCTATCAAGAATAATATAAAAACTATTTTTATTTAATTATTATTAGGGGAATACCTATTAAGGAGATATAAATATATATCTAAATTTCTTTATTTTATAGTAATCTGGTTAGGAAAATTAATATATAATTTAAAAGTTCCTAATTAGAGTTTCAAAGTAGGAAAGGTCTGAAGTATCTAAGTAGAATAAATCTTATAATCTTTTTACCTATAGGTTTTAGATTCAAAAGTTATGAATATTCTTTCTATTAGATATCTCTTACTAACTTATAGTATAATAGTAATAGAAGGATTAATTACTACTTAGTATTAACCTATCTAAAAAGTAGAATATAGTATAAAGAGCCTTACTATATAAATATAAAGTAATATTCTAGTTATTCATTATTATTATTAATATACTATAAGGCCTATGGTTATGTATATAGCAACAAAGCCTATATAGCTTATATAGCTATATAGTTAGTATTAGTTATATAATATATATAGGCTATATAAACCAACTATTTACCTAATAGTATTATCATGTAGTAGCTTATAACAGAAATAGTCATAATAACTTATGTTTAAAACTTATATAGTAGAATCTTAGTTTTATAATTCTTAATACACAATTCTTTCTTCTTTTATTATATAATTTATAGTAAACTTGAACTTTTTATATAATCTATTATTATTTCTTACTTACTAAATATAGTAGTTTAACGTCTAGCTAGTTCTTATTAGTATAATAAGAATAGTACGTTCAAATCTCATAATAAGTAATGATAACTAATAGCTATATACTTTCTAATTATATAAATTATATAGTAACTACTACTAGCTATTAGCCCGTACTATTAGCTCTTAATAGCTAGTAACTCTTAGAAATTAGTATTAGGTACTAGTAGTTAGTTAGTATTAATATTATATAATTATAATCTTTTTAAGAAGTAGTTATAATAGATATAAGCCTATATATACTTTCTATATCTATTAGTAATTATATTAACTAACTATATTTAATACTCAAGCTTTCTTCTATTTACATAATTTCTTACTATTAGTAATATTTATAAAGCTTATAAAATAGGAGCTACCTATTAGGTATAACTTCCTTTAAAGAATTCCCAAGAAGTATATAACTTTAAATAGATTAAAAACCTTTAATATAATTATAGTATTATTATTTCTCAGAAGAATCACTATTTGTTTATAATATTAATTTTATTTATGTTTATTATTAGTAATTTATAATATATTAATTCCAAGACTTAGGTTTTTTCAAGTTTACTTAATTAGATTTTAGTTATCTTTTCTTCTTCTTTAGAAGATAATTTGGTTATAGCTTTATTAAATTTATTAATTATGTCGGTAGTTTTAAACTTAGTTATATCTTTATTTTCTACTATAATATTAATTAACTTATCTATAATAGCTTTAGCTATTATATTTAATATATATATTATATAGTGAATATTATATAGAATACCATTCTCTATATTATTAATATAATTTATTAAAAAGCTATTTGGAAATATATTATTATTAAAGCTGTTATTATAAGTAATATTATAGTAATAATATAGTAGGTAAATATATTATATAGAACAAGAAGTATACTTTAATATTATAAACATTAAATATACCTAAGAATACTCTATTACCTTAATTAATATTTCTCTATAATACTAATTTGAAATATTTTATTTATATATTGATCTCTATAAGTTTTACTAAAGTATTCAAAACCTAAATATAATTATAATTAATTAGTTTGATAACTGTTCCTAATAATGAAACAAAGGAATTAAATAATAAAGATATTAATATCTTGTAGTCTTTCTTACCTATTTGAATATAACTTAAATTAAAGAAAATATTAATATAACAAGCTGTTATGCCTTAATAGCTTTTGATATTTATAGAAGTCTAAGTATCTAATTAAGTAGAAATATATTTATAGTTATCTATATAGTTTTAAAGATTATATATAATACTAACTTTAAATTGACTAATAAGACTAATAGTTAAAATATTAAAAATAAAATTAAGAAGAGTATTATAGTAGGAATTTATATATTAATTTCTTAATATGAAAATAATTCAATAGTATTATTATTTTAAATTTCCTATTTGACGTAGTAGTTTAATATCTGACTAGGCTTTACTATATTATGATAAGAGTAATATATTTAAATCTTATAGTAAGTAACTATTAGGATTAATATACTTAAGAGGTAGAGTCTATATTAATTAAACTTTAGGTATTAGTATTATTTCTATAAGTTTCGCCCTATTTAAACTACCTGAAATAAAGCTTTATTAATATATATAGCTATATTTGATTATAAGTAATAAATATTAGATTTGGCTTCCTAATTATATATAATAAGTAAGAGTTTTATAGTATTAAAAAGTTATTAGGTCAAAAGTATATATTATAATATTTTAGTATATTTTAAATATCAAGATATTTATTAGGAATATCCTTTTTCTAGTTTTTAAGAGAACTAATTAGTAGTTTATTTAATATAATACCTTTTAGGTAGAGGCTAAGGTTTATAACCTATAGGATTATTTTCATTCTAAGGTAATTACTTATTAAAGCTTCTCTTTAAAACTTCTTTAATAATTACTCGTAAGTAACCTTTTAAAGGGTGGGTAATACTAAAAAGCTTTTAAAATATTTAAACTAAATATTCTTGAGGGTTCTGTTTTTATAGAAATATACTATAAGGAAAATTAATAATTCTTAGTAGATACTACTAAAGAGGTTTAAAAAAGGAATGTTATAAACTTTATAAAGAAAGCTTTGGAAGTTTATATAATTCTTAATAATCTCTATATTTTAAGGATTGACAAAATATTAATATAAAGATTTAAATTAAATCTATATAATAATTTAGATCTTTAGATATATAAATAGGATATTTTAATATTAGTATAACTATATAGAAGAGGATATAGTAGTATGAATTACTAACTTTTATAATTATTTTAATAATATAAGTAACTTATATTTTTAAGATATTACTTTAATATATTATAAGATATTATGATTTCTTAAATTTAAGTATTTTATTCTAAGAATAATAATTAGAATATAGTATTCAACATCATAAGATATTATATATAAAATTTAAATAGTTAATTATATTTCTTTTATTATTGAAGTATTTTAAATGTATCATTTTATAACTTTCTTAGTTTTCTTATTAATTGGGTTTTATATATAAAGTTATATATTAAGTATTTATAGTTATTTAAACTTTATACTTCTAGATAACTTACTTTAATTATTATCGAAAGAATATAGTATTCCTCTAAGGCTTTCTTATATAGTAAGATTAGTTATAATATTTTTAATATGTTAGTAGAAATCCTAATTATTATTTCAAATATTTTAAATAATAAGAAATATGTTAAGAATTTCGATAAACTTCTATATTTTCCAAAACATCAGTTAAATCATATTTAATATATTATTATTATATCCACTCTTAATTAGCTTATAAGAGCTATATATTAAATTTTTTCATTGAAGAGAGAAATAAATGATTACTAATTTTAGATTTAGACTTCTTAAAAAAAGGTTTAAACTTTAAATAATAATAATTATATATCTAGCTTCCTAGCTAAAGTAGCTATAATACTATATAATAGGTATATTATAAAGAAAGTTTTAATAATACTTTCTTTGAAATATTTTCATCTTTAATTTAAGTATTTTAGTTTATATCTTCTAAAATAAAGAATATTCTGTAACCTTTAAGAAGCTTCTATAAAAGATTAATCCTAGTATAATATAAAGTTTATACTTATTAAGAACTATAGAAATACTAAGATATTTATTATAATTAGTAAAAATAAAGAGATTAAGTAATTTAGTTATTTTTACTCTATACTTGGAATAATATCTAAGCTCTTTACTATATATATAAACTTAACTTTAACTTTTACTTAATAATAATACTTATATTAATATTAACTTATAACCAGCTAGAATAGTAATAGACCTACTTGTTATTATAGATAATTATATTCCCAAGTTTAATATTTAGTTCTATAGTAGTAGAAGACTTTATAGTAATAATTAGGGAGAGCCGTATTAAGCCTAAGGCTTAATATATATAGCTAGGGATAACTACTAAGGTTATAGGATTGAAAACCTTTTTAAACCTCTTAAAGATAGAATAAAATAAAATACTAAAAACTAAGTATTTAATAATTTATTACTCTTCTATATTTCTTATAATACCTTTGAAATCCCTTTAAAATCTATATAGCCACTTATAAGAGAAGAAATACAAGATAAATATAATAATATTTACTTATAATTCCTATAACTACGGCTATTAATATATTAAATCACATTTCAATAAAAGGATTCTAAAAGCTAAAGTTAATAGGCAGCCTATAGATATTTAGAAAATAATTACCTACTTATCTCATAAGGTATTATATTAAGTTATACATTTTAGAGATTAGGTATTAATTAGATAATATTCTAGTATTAATATATTACTACAATACTAGTTATTAGATACTTGAGAGTATAATAGTAATATAATTATAAAAGCTTTCAAAGCTATCATATTATATTAGAAATATCTATATCTATATAAATATTATTTATATATTAATTATTTTGAATATATTAAAATCATTTACTAATAGGAATAAGCTAAATCTTAATATATATATATAGAGATTATAGATTAGCTTATATTAATAATAGAGAACATTTATATCAATAATATAGAGTCTTATCTTAAGAATAAATAAGACTTAGTCTAGAGCATATTAGAATTATAAATATTAAAATTATAATAAGTATTTAAATAGAATACTTAGAGTTAGTAGTAATTAGATATCTTAGGATATTGAAACTATATATAGTTATAAAAGTATAAGGGCGTAAGAGTATAAAGGTATAAAAGTATAAGGTTATTATAGAAAGAATTATTAGTTATTTATTATCTACGAAAGAATTAATATAAAGCAGATATACTAGCAATAACTATAAAAGATTAAGCTTTAGATTAACTAAAGGCTAGCTATAATAGTTAGTAGGTAATATTTCTACTAATAGTTATAATAGAGAGTAAGTTATTAGTTTTTCCTAAAATATGAAGTTATATTTATATAATATTACTTTTGATATTATTCTAATTATAGACCTTAGTTCTTTTTAATAACTATACAAATAAGGTTATTAGTAAGATATTAAATACAATTATTTATATTAATTATAGAAAAGTAATTATTCTGAAATTTTAACTATTAATATTCAATAAAGCTAGTAAATCTTTGAATACTATATATCTTATACAAAGTTAATTATTTTAATAGTATAATTACTATAATACAAACCTTTTCTTAAATATTATTATTATTAGAAGTATATTATAAATATTACTTAAAGCTTTCTAAAAGATAATAAATAGTTCTAATTTTAATAGTTAGAATATCTTAGTAGAAAGGTTCTTAATAACTTTATTTTCATTATATAAAGTATTTATATTACTAATAGCTCTTTAAAATATAGTAATTATTAGTTTACTTAAAAGGTATATAAAGCTTATGTTATTAATACGGTAAAATATAAGATCTATTATATAGGTTATAAGAAGATTTTATATATTACTCCTAGAGAATATATTATTTTTAATTTCTATTTATATTATTAAGATTATAGTAATTATATTTTAACTCTAATACTTATAAATAGAACCACTAATTATTCTTAAGATTTTTATCTCGTTAATTATATTAAACCTATTATAATAAGAATTATATTATATTTTTGAAATATTAATATAATATTAATATTAAGACTTTTAAGTATAATAATAAGATTCCTAGATATAAGAATTTAAAATATAATCTGACTTCTTAAGGTATATACTTTAAGCTATCTATTTTGCATATTTAGAATTAAAACAGAAATACTAAGTATATTAGAGAAATTATTAAGATATATATGAAGACTAGAAACTATAAGAATAAACTACTTTATAAGCTGTCATTTAAAACTTTATAAATAGTAGTATTCAGCTATAGTTAAGTATTAATATACTTTTTAAATTAGCAAATATTATATTAGAAGTTTTACAAAGCTATTTAAAGAGATAATATTATCAAACTAAATTTAATATACCTCTATACCTATAGTTATAAATACTTTATTCTTACTAATAATATAAAATTTAAATATAACTATTTAATATATTTTAATAGTTACATATTTATTAATCTTTATAGTAAGCTATATTTTAACTAATAAATATAAATATAAAACCAAATCTAAAATAGAATTGTAATAACCTATAATATCTCTTTTAATAAAACCTTTTTTTAAATAGAGATTTAACTATTCTATATGATCACTTTAAATAGTTGAATTCTAATAAAGTTTCTTACTAATTATGATAGTAAGTAATTATAGTAGAGTTATTTGAAGTTAATTTAACTATTTATTTAGATGTTAGTAAAAAACCTAATAAAGTAGTTTAAATTAGAATAAGAAGTAGTTATGATAATTTAAAATCTTATATTTATATGATAGTTATTCTAAAGCCTTATAAAATACTTTTTTAAATATTAGAAGTTATATTAATAATCTCTTTAGACTTATTGATAACATTCCTCTATAATCCTAGTTTTATAGATAGAATTATAAGAAAATAAGAAGTTTCAATACTTTTAGAAAGGGTTAGATATAAGGGATAGATAAAATATTATATTAGAATAATTAGGAAATCTTAATTCAATACTATTTCTTCATTAATACTTTTTAATAATTCTAGAATATTTGAAGATATTCCTATTTATAGCTATAAAAAAGGTAAATAGTTAATTAGAAGGAGTTTTAAAAGTTTTATCCTCGTAAGAATCCTAGGATATAGATATTACACATTCTAATAATAGATTTTAACTATAAGATAAATGAGTATTAAAAATACTTAAGATATAAGAGAATAGAAATTCTCATTTTACAAGTCTTATAGTGGAAATTCTTATTATTATTGAAATCTTACTTCGTAATACTTATTTATGTTTATATTAAAAGTATAATAATAAGTAAATAGGCTTATTTTAAGAGTTATATTAAATTATACTTTTAGGGTAAGATTAACAAAACTCTTACAAAGAATTTGAAAATTTTAAAATACTATTAGATATATATTTATAAGCTTAATAGGTATAAATATTTCCTGAAAATTAAAGTTTAAGTAGCTATCTATAAGGATTAATAGCTATAAGAAAACTATAAGACTTATATAATTATTCTAATAAGTATATTATTTCAAACCTTTATAATAATTACTAATTATGTTAATTTCAAATTAGTTTAATATAATATAACTAATACTTTTATATATATAGTATTAAATAACGTTCTTTATATAGAGATACTATTAAGTTATTAAATGTTAAGTAAAATCTTCTATTTTAATAGAATATCATATAGCTTTTAAATATCTCTTCTCTTAAAGTTATATTATTAAGAAGTAAGCTTTAAGTATTTTAAAATCGAATTTACTATAAGAGAATTATATTGTTAATCTAAGAAGTATGATATCTTCTTTTATGATTTTGATAATTATATATTCTTTTTCCTTTTGGAAGATACTTCTAAAATACTTATATTATTAATAGACTTTGGATAGAAGTATTATTTTAGGAAAAATAAACACTTATAATAACTTCTTAATATTAAAATCATTTAAGAATAGGTAGTATAATAGTTATAATTCTTGTGAATAGTATATATCAAAAAGCTTTTTAAATATCTTATAAAATATGTATAGTGTATTAAATATTTTAAAACTTCTTTAAAAGCCAAAAGGCCTTTATTATAATATAAATAAACCTCTTATATAAAGATGAAACATTACTAATAAGACATTAGTTTTAGGAATTATATTAAAATTATAATAAAACTAGATATTATCTATATAATAAGCTAAGTATTATATTTTAATCAAACCCTTTTAGATAACTACTAAATAGAAATTAAATAAATAATATAGTACTTTAGTAAAATAAAGGATTCTACTTTAGGTTTAACTATAGGACTAGTGATGTATTTAATAGCTTTATAGTTATTATAAGTACTAGCTTTAATAAGGATAATAATAACTAAAGAAACTTTGAAATATATATTATATATCTCTTAATAATTAATAATATAATAAGTTAATAAATAAAATACTATTACTACTTTAATAATTAAAATAGAGCTTTTAATACTATTTTAAACTATTTAAAAAGTTATTTTTACTAATTACCTTATTATTATATTCTAAGTAGACTTTATGATAAATATATTTAGTGGAAATAAGATATATAAATTTTACCTTATTATCTAAGTTTAATATAATAAGTAATGAATTAGGAAATTCTATAATTACTAAGATAATATAATTATATATACAACTATAATATAAACATATCCTTAACTATTAATTATACTAAGAAATCTGATAGAAGTATTTTAAATTTAAATACATATTTTAGGAGACTTTATAATTAATAGTTTTATAAAGTCTCGCTAGAATTTGTAGTTTAATATTTTTATTATTTAGATTAATATAATAGACTAATTAAAGTATTTAAAATTATAATAAGAAGAGGAACTTTAAAAAAAGCTTCTAATATTAATAAAACTTAATAAGACTTTTAATTATTAGTTAGAATCTATAGACTCCAAGTTCTAACAATAATGAGATTAAATAATAAATTTAGAAGTATTAAAATATTCTCTAATTCATAAGAAGTATTTAAATAACTTATAAAGAATCTTATTCTTCTTATTATAAGAATTAGAATTTAATAAGTAAAATAAAATAATAGAAATAGTTTCTTATAAGATATAAAAAGATAATCTAATTAATAGTATTGAGAAAGACTAGCCTATAAGTAGAATTCTTAAGGCTAGGAGAATATATTAGGAACAATACATTTAAGAAGTAGAATTTATATAAGTTAAACCTTAAGTATTAGTATTATTTCTATAAGCTTCGCCTTATTTAAACTATTTGAAACAAAGCTTTATATAATATATATAGCTACGTTTAGTTATATATAATATATACTAGATTTTACTCCCTAATTATGTATAATAGCTATATAACTTCCGATTAGATAAACTAAATATAGCAACTACGACTAATTAGTAGTTTCTATCGCTAGCTATTCATAGCTAGTAACTATTAATAGCTAGTAATAGGTATTACTAGCTAGCTAGTATTAGTATTATCTTACTATAACTTTTAATAGAATAACTATAACGGATAGGCCTATACTTTTCCTACTTATTACTAATTATATTTAACTAATTATATTACCACTCCTTAAGATTCCTTCTATTTAAATAGTTCTTTAGCCTCAGTATTATCTATAGAATATATAAGATAAAAGCTAACTACTAGGTATAGTTTCCTTTAAAAGGTTCCTAAGAAATATATAACTTTAAATAGATTAGAGACCTTCAAAACAACTAATTATTATTTTAAATTAAACTTACCTATTCAAATACAAGATTAAAGTATTCAATTAAATCAAAATAACTAAACTATAAAGTATATTAAAATATAATAGAATGTCTTTAATTAACTATATAGCTTCTTTTTCATTTAGAATACTATTATTTAATAGGGTAGACTCTCTACTTCCTTTTCCACCAAATATCATTATTATAAAAACTATTAATATAAGCTTGAGTTAGAAGTCTTTCTTTTCAAGCTTATATATTCTATAATTAAATGAATTGAAAGATTATTACTATATATTTAATTTTATTAATATAATATATAATTTAATAATACGATAAATATAATCATTATATATTCTATTAAGATCACATTCTTCTTTTTCTTAAATAGCTATTGATTTATATAATAGTTTATAATAAGCTATAGTATTAGAATTTTAAAATCCCTTAGTTTTAGTTATAGTTCTTCTATTATAACTTCTCATATTATAAATAAGTTCTATCTTTCTTTCTTCTTTTAGATTTATTAGTAATAATTTATAAGTGAATAAATTACTAACTATATGAAATTATTTAATTCCTTTAAAAGTATAATCCTATTGATTTCTATAATATAACTATATTTAGAATCCTTTAAATCACTATTAATAGAAAATTAAAAAGAATCAATAATTAAGTCATTTTACTGAGAAGAAATGTTACTAAATTGAAAAGAGTTATTAGAATCTAAAGCCATTTGTTTAATTAATATTACTTATATTAATGTCTTATATATTTTCAAATACTTTGGGTTTTAAAGGATAATAAATATAATAATAGTAATATTTCAATAAAAATATTTAATTAATAAGATATTATAGAACCTTAAGTAGTAGTAAATTGATAGAGAATTATTTCTATTTTTTTAGAATATAAAGATAATAGTATTATTATATTATAATAGAAGTCTTTAACTTCATACTGAGAATATTTAGCTCCCAGCTAGGATCTATACTTTAGCTACTTTATACTAATAGTTATAGCTATAATTCCTTCAGGTTTTTGAATTGTAAGATAATTATACTAATAGTATATAAGTCTTGTGATATATTTAACTTTAAGCCTTTCCTACTATTAGCTAACAACGACTTTTATAAAAGACTTTAATATATATATCCTTTTAAATAAAGTAATATCTAATAAACTACTTCTAATATATATTTAAAGTATTTAGAAGTATTTTTAAATATTTTATTCTTAGGCGTTAGATTCTTCTTTATTACTTTAATTATATTCTTTTTAGTTCTACTAATAGCTTTATTTTCTAATGATATATTAAGGTTAAACATAGCTATAATTACTTTCAAGAAGCTAAGGAAGATAGTAAAATTATCTTTATACAAAACTAGCTTTTTTAGGTTTTAGTAAAGGTAGTTATAATTCTCATAATTATTAATAACCTTTATAAGGCTGATATTTATATTAAGGTTATTATTAGGAGTATTATACTTAAGAAGTAGAGTTTATATTAACTAAAACCTAGGCGTTAGCACTATCTCTATAAACCTCGTCTTATTTAAATTACTTAAAATAGAGCTTTATATGATATATATAATTATATTTAATTATATATAATATATATTAGATTCTATTGTTTAATTATATATAGTAATTAAAAGCTTTATGATACTAAACAGCTACTAAACTAGAAATAGATATTAAAATAGTTTAATATATTTTAAATACGAAGATATCTACTGAAAATACCTTTTTTCTAATCCTTAAGAAGGTTAATTAGTAATTTACTTAATATAATATTTTTCAAATAGCAACTAAAGCTTATAACCTATAGGATTACTTCAATCTTAAGATAACTACTTATTAAAGCTTTTTTTAAAACTTCTTTAAAAGCTATTTCTAAATACCTTTCTGAAAATTAAATAATACTAATAAAGCTTTAAGATATTTAAATTAAATATTCTTAAAAGCTCTATTCTTATAGGAAAAGCTTATAAAAAGATTAATAACTTTTAATAAATACTACTAAAGAAGTTTATATAAAAGATATTATAGACTTTATAGAGAAAGGTCTAAAAGCTTGTATAACTTTATATACTCTTTTTATCTTAAGAGTTTAAGAATATTAATATAAATAGTGAAGTTTAATTTATATAATAACTTAAATCTTTAGATATATAAATAAGATATTTTAATATTAGTCTTATTATTTGGAAGAAGATATAAGAATATAAACTACTAATTTCTATAATTACTTTAATATTCTAAATAATTCATACTTTCAAAATACTACTTTAATATATTATAAAACGTTTTAGTACTTTAAATATAAGTACTTTATTATAAGAATAATAGCTAAAATATAATTTTAGAAGTAGTAAGATATTATATATAAAACTTAAATAGTTAGTTATACTCTTTCTATTACTAGAGTATTTTATATTTATAATCTTATAATACTATTGGTCTTCTTACTAATTAAATCTTATATATAAAACTATATATTTATAATTTAGAATTATTTAAAATCTATATCTTTAGATAAAGTTATTTTAATCCTTTTAGAAATAATATAATATCTCCTTAAAGCTTTCTTATATAGTAGAGTTAGTTATAGTATCTTTAATATTATAATAGAAATTCTAACTATTACTTTAAATATTTGAAATAATAAGAAGTATTCTTAGAATTTAGATAAACTCTTATACCTTTTGAAATATAAATTAAACTATATTTTAGTATATTATTACTATATATACTTTTCATTAGCCTATTAAAATTGAGTACTAGATATTTTAATTAAAAAGAGAATTAAATAATTACTAGTTTTAGATCTAAGCTTCTTAAGGAAAGTTTGGGATTTTAGATAATAATAACTATATAGCTAGCCTTCTAACCAAAGTGGTTATAATACTATATAGTAAGTATATTATAAGGAGAGATTTTGATAATATCTTTTTTAAAATTCCTTTATCTTTAATGTAAGTATTCTAATTTATATCTTCTAAGATATAGAATAGTTTATAATTCTTTAAATAATTCGTATAGGAAATTATGTTTAATATAATATAATACTAATACTTATTAACAACTATAGAAATACTAAGATCTTAATTATAATTAGTAAAAGTAAAAAAGTTAAATTATATTTATATGATATTACTCTCTATATTATTCTAGCTATAAACTTTATCTCTTTTGAATAATTATAAAGAAAGACTACTAATAGGATATTAGGCTAAACTACTTATCTTAACTATAGAAGAGTAATTACTCTGAAGTTATAATTATTAAGATTTAATATAATTAATAAGTCTTTAAATATTATATATTTTATAAGAGATTAACTATTTTGATAGTATAATTAGTATAATATAAACCTTCTACTAAATAATACTCCTACTAATAATATATTATAAATACTATTTAAAAACTTCTAAAATATAATAAATAACTCTAATACTTATAGTTAGAATATCTTAATAGAACGTTTTTAATTACTTTATCTTATAAATATAAAATATTTCTATAACTAATAGCTATTTGAAATATAATAAATACTAGTTTATTTAGAAGGTATATAAAGCTTATAGTATTAACAAGGTAAAATATAAGATCTACTATAAAGGATATAAGAATACTTTATATACTACTTCTAGAGAATATATTACTTTTAACTTTTATTCTTGTTATTAGGATTATAATAATTATACCTTAGCTCTAATGTTTATAAATAGAACTACTAATTATTCTTAAGACTTTTATCTTATTAATTATACTAAAGCTATTGTTCTAAGAATATTCAAAAGCTTTATTATACTTTTGAAATATTAGTATAATATTAATATTAAAATCTTTAAGTATAACAATAAAATCTCTAGATATAGAAATCTAAAATATATTCTAACGTCGTAAAATGTATACTTTAAGTTATCTACTCTATATACTTAGAATTAAAAAAGAAATACTTATAATTATGTTAAAAATCTTTAATCTCTTTAAAATCATATATCTCTTAGGACTTTTTAAAAGAAGCTATACCTAATAGTTAGCTCTTATTTTATAAATCCTATGGATACTACTAATACTAAGGAACTATTTAGATAGAAGAAACCTTAAGTAGTAAATATAGTTAGTTAATATAATTATTAATAAATATAGGAAGTATATTATAAAAGGAAGGTATAAGCCTATATCTATTATAGTTACTTCTTTAAAGGATTATAGTAAAATTATAATACTAATACTAACTAGCTAGTAATATCCCCCACCCTATAGTAGTTATTACCCCTAAGTAGCTACCCTACTTACCCTCATTATTACTACCCTCATATTACTACTACTAATAACACTACGATATTTCTTTCACTAATATTATAACAAAGAAATATTTTAGAATTCACTCATATTATCGCTATACCTTTCTATACTAAATAGGATATCTCTACTATATTTACTAGTTATATAGGAAATAAGAATATTATAGAAGTTTTTTATACTTATAGTATCTCTGAAAAAGTACTAAGTAATTAAATTAATAATTATATACTATAAGAAGAAAATAAGAACTACTTATAATATATTATAATAGTATAAGAAACGTAACTAGTAATATAAGTAGTTATATAAGAAGCTTTAGGTTTTATTCTTACTTATAAATAACTATACTAATTCATAATCTATATTCTAACTAAATCTAATGAAACTAAGCTTATTAGTATTAATTAGATTTCAGGTTTTTACTACTAAAACCCTACTATTAAGAGCCTTTAAAGTAAGCCTATTAAAACTATATATATTAGAGGTGTTTTAACTACTATGTTTAAGATATATCTTAATTACTTCGACTATCCTATAGTTAAAGTAATCTTTCTTCAATATTAATATAATATAACAAAATAGGGTTTAAAAAAAACAAAAGAATAAATCAGACCATTATTGATTTATCTTAATTAATAAATATTATAACCTAAGTCCCTAATAGTTATATATAGACGATTATACTAGAGTATATCTTAACTATAAGCTATAAGCTCAGCCCCTTAGTTATATTTAGTAATAAGATAATTTAAAGCTAATAATTCTCTAAAGACTTTCTCTCCTACTGCTACTAACTTTCTTATAAGACTACAAATAGCTAGATGTCTATTAAAATAGTTAAAAAATAGATAAGGAAAATCTTTAAACTTTAAATAAAACGTATTAGTAAAGACATAATATTATAATATCTACTAATACTAAATAGCTATAGAAGTTATATATATATTAATTTTATATAGGAATATTATAAATAGTTAATTCATATATTACTTTTACTTACCTATACTAGTCATATTACTAAGCTACTCAATCTAGTAATATTCAGGTTTCTTAAGATAGCTTATTATAACAGAGTTAGTAATTATATAGTCTTAATATAAAGTAAAGCTTTTAGTAAGTCTAGATTTCTATTATATTACTACTATATAAGAGATTAAAGTATAACTATTTCAAATATTACAACTAAGTAGTATACTTCTAATATTGACCTAAGGGATACTTTTAGGATTCTAGATAACTATTATATACTAGTAAAGAATAGCCTTAATACTATTAAAAAGCTAAAGATATTAAAAAAGAAACTTTATAATACTTCTATAAATATTAAATAGGTTATAAAAGCCTCTATAAACCTATAGGACTTCTATTATATTACTCTAGAATAACTATTTCCCCAGATTATTCTATAGTTAATATACAATAGTATATAGTAGTTATATAATACTATAAAGAAAGTATATAGTAACTAATAATTTACTATTACTCAAAGTCACTTTAAAATTGACTAATTTAATACTTAGATTAAAGTCTACTAACTATATAAAAAGTTAGAATTATATAGAATCTTAATAATACTTTTATATAAATTAAAACTATTTAAAAGTTATATAAAACTTCTATAATAACAGGTTTTGAAACTTTAAAAAAGTATATAAATATAAGAGATTAAATTTGATTTACTATATAGAGCTCTTTTCACAAAGAAGTTCAATAGAAAAGTTACTATTAGGTAGAATTAGCTAACTTACTAACCTTAAGTTTATTCCGAGTATAGGTTAACAATAGGTAGCTACTTAGGAGTAGTAGCTACTATAAAGTAGGAAATATTAATACTTATCAGTAGTTGTTAATAATTACTAGCTATTGATAGCTAGTTATAATAGCTAATAGTTAGTAGTAGTTACCATACTTAGTTTACTTAATTAGAAGGTATATACTTATTAGTCGTAATTACTTACTATAGGATTCAAATCTACTACTCTTACTATACAATAATAGAAACCAGCTAGATATTCAACTATTATATCAAATAGGTAAAATAGAAATACTAAATATATTAAAAATAATTATTAGAATATATGTAAAAACCATAAAATATAAAAGTAAGTTATTCTATAAGCTTTAGCCTAAGATCCTAGAAGTAGTAATATTTCTTTATATCTAAATATCAATATACTGTTTAAATTAATAAATATTATATTAGAGATTTTATAAAACTATTTAAAAGAATAATATTTTTAAGTTAGACTTAACTTACTTCTATACTTATAATTATAAATACTTTATTCTTATTTCAAATATAGAATTAAAATATAACTATTTAGTATACCTTAAGAAATATACTTTTATTAGTTTTTGAATTAGTTATATTTTAACTAATTAATATTAAATATAATATATTATATATTTAGCCCTCTACTTAATAAGTAGCCTCATATAACACCTAGTATTAAATCTCTATAATACAAAAGCCCTAGTAATATACTATAACCTATATATATTTCTATAAGTAAATATAGTAAAAAGGGCTTAGTAGTATAATATTTAGTTTACACCTAACTCTAACCTAGAAGTCAGTATACGCTATATAATAATTTCAGTAGTAACTTCAAAATATTAAATTTACTATAGTAGTACTTATAATATTAACTCATACTAGCTAGTAATAATACTACTAATATATCTTAATAATACCAGCCTTATAGATAAAAGAAAGTAATAGAAGACTAACCCTCTCTTTACCTTTAGAATATAAGTTAATAGCTATCTTCAATATATTTAAATTAATAGCTATCTCTATAATAATACTACTACTAAGAATAATAATAATAATAACAAGAATACTATTACTATACTTAACCCCTATAACCTTAATACCAATATTAATCTTATTAAAGCTTTTAATAACTATAAAGACTATAGCTACGTTTATAAAAGCCTAAATAAGCTAGTATTATATAAAGGCAACTTTACTACTTTCCCTAGCTTTTTTAAAATAGTTATAACTAAGTTTAGTTTTAAAATATTACTAATAGATAAAGCTATTAGTATAGTTAAGAAGTATAAGATTAAAAGAATAAAAAAGAATCTAATATCTAAAAATAAGATATTTAGTAATAACTCTTAATACTTTAAATATATATTAGAAGTAGCTTATTAAATATCCGAAAGAATACATATATTAAAATCTATAGTAATTATTAGCTAATAGTTAGAAAACCTAAGATAACCTAAGGTTCGAAATATCATGCTGGGACTTATATACTGTCGATATAATATTATTATAATTCGAAGACCTAAAGTAACTATAGCCTTAGTAGTTAGTATAAAATAGGTTGGGATATAGGTCCTAGCTGGATGCTAAATGTTCTCTATGTGAAGTAAAAGGCTTATTAATATTAAATATAAAACGCATTTTAAAATAAGATTATAATAGTTTCTAATATCTCTTTTAATAAAACCCTCTTTTTTGATGGAAATTTAAGTTTTCTATAAGATAATTTTAAATAGCTTAATTCTCATAAAGTTTCTTACTAATTATAAAGATAAATAACTTTCATAAACCTACTAAATATTAACTTAACTATTTATTTAAGTTTTAGTAAAAGGTTAAATAAAGTAATTTATATTAAAGTAAGAAGTAATTATAATAGTTTAGAATCTTATATTTATATAGTAGCTACTTTAGAATCTTATACAATACTACTTAAGACTATAAAATATATATTAAAAATCCCTTTAGAATTACCTACTATATTCTTCTATCATCTTATTTATATAGATATAGCTATAAAGAAATAAGAAGTTTAAATATTTCTAGAAAGAATTAAATGTAAGGGATAGAAAAAGTATTATATTAAAATAACTAAGAGATCTTTATTTAGAACTATCTTTTTAATTAATACTTTTTAATTATTTTCGAATACTCTAAGATATTCCTACTTATAATCATCGAATAATACAAATAGTTAATTCAAAAGAGTCTTAGAAGTTTAACTTTCTTAAAGACTTTAAAATATAAATATTATAATTTCTAATAATAAACTTTAGTTAGAAGGTATATTAGATATTAAGAAGTATTCAAAATATAAAAGACTAGAAATTCTTATTTTAAGAGTCTTATAGTAGAAGCTATTATTATTACTTATATCGTATTTAATAATATTTATTTATCTATATATAAAGGTTATTCTACGATAAGTAACTACAACTAATAGGTATATACCTTCCGATTATATAAACTAAGTATAATAATTACTACTAGCTATTAGCTATTACTATTAACTATTAATAACTAGTAACTACTAATTATTAGTAATAAGTATTACTAGCTAGTTAGTATTAATATTATATAACTATAATCTTTTAAAGAAATAATTATAATAGATAGGCTTATACTTTCTCTATTTATTAGTAAATTATATTAACTAACTATATTATTACTATCTAAGGTTTCTTCTATTTAATAGTTCTTCAGCTGTAGTATTATCTATAGGATTTATAAAGTAAGAGCTAACTACTAGGTATAGCTTCTTTTAAAAGGTCCTAAGAGGCATATGACTTTAAATAGATCAAAGATCTTTAATACAACTAAATATATTAAGGTTATAGTAGTAGCTAAATAAGCTTATCCTAAGAATTATATTCAATTGTATTTTTAAAGTAAGATTAATAAGACTTTTATAACAAGGTCAAAAGTTTTAGAATATTATTAAATTCATATTTATAAGCTTAATAAGTATAAATACTTCTTGAAATCTACAGCTTAACTAGTTATCTATAGAAATAAATACCTATAAGATTACTATAAGACTTATATAATTATTCTAATAAGTAAATTATTCTAAATCCTTATAATAATTACTAATTATCTTAATTTTAAACTATTCTAATATAATATAATTAATACGTATATTTGTATAATGCTTAATAAGAGTATCTATATAGAAGTAATATTAGATTACTAAATAGTAAGTAAGATCTTTTATTTTTCTGCAATATTATATAACTTTTAAAGATTTCTTCTCTTATAGTAATACTACTTAGAAGTAAGATTTAAATATCTTAACTTTAAACTTGTTATAAAAAGGCTATATTACTTACTTTAGAAGTATATTATCTTCTTCTTCTTTATTAATAATTATATATGCTTTTTGCCCTTAGAAGATATATTTAAAATACTTATATTATTAGTAGACGTTTAATAGAAATGTTATTTTAAGAGAGGTAAAGACTTATAGTAATATCTTAATATTAAGAGTATTCAAAATTAAGTAGTATAATGATTATAACTTCTATAGATAACTAATATTAGAATGCTATTTAAATACCTTAAAATATATATATAATATATTAAATACTTTGAAATCCTCCTAAAAGCTAAAGAACTTCTATTATAATATAATTCAACTTCTTATATAGAAGTTAAATACTACTAATAAGATATCAGCTTTATTAATTGTATTATAATTGTAACAAGACTAAACTTCGCCTATGTAGTAAGCTAATTATTATATTTCAACTAAAACCCCTTAGATAACTATTATTTAGGGGCTAAATAAATAATATAATATGTTAGTAAAATAAAAAGCTTCTATCTTAAATTTCACTATTAAATAATAATCTATCTAGTAGCTTTATAGTTACTATAAATACCAGCTTTATAAATAATAGTAATAATTAAAAAGACTTTGAAATATATATTATATACTTCTTTAGAAACCTGATTAAATAGCAAACTAATAAATAAAATACTACTACTATTTTAATAACTAAAATAGAACTTTTAATATTATCTTAATTTATTTGCAAAGCTATTTTTACTATCCGCTGTATTACTATACTCTAAGTAGACTTTATAATAAATATATTTAATAGAAGTAGAATATATAAGTCTCGCCTTACTATCTAAATCTGATATAAGAATTAATATATAATACGCCTTAAAATTATTAAAATAACATTACTATAAATAGAAGTATAGTAAATAGATATTTATAACTATTAGTTATAATAAAAAGCCTAGTAGGAGTATTTTAAGATTAAATACATACTTTTAAGAGACTTTATAACTAATAATTGTATAAGGCCTCTCTAGAACTATTAATTTAATATTGTTATTATTCAGATTTATATATTAAATTAGTTAAACTATTTCAAATTATAATAAGAAGAAGAATTTTAAAAAAGAATTCTAATATTTAAAGGTTTTAATAAAACTTCTAATTATTAATTAGAGTTGATAAATCCTAAGTTATAATAATAATAAAATAAAATAGAAAACTTAGAAGTATTATAACTACCTTCTAATTAACAAGAAATATCTAAATAACTTATGAATAATATTATTCTTCTTATTATAGAAATAGAAGTTTAATAAGAGTAATAAGGTAATAGAAAGAATTTCTTATAAAATATAAATAGAAAGCTTAGCTAGTATTATTTAAGAAGACTAGTTTATAGGTAAAGCTTTTAGAATTAGAGAAGTATATGAAGAATAATTTACTTAAGAAGTAGAGTTTATATTAGTTAAAACTTAAGTATTAGTATTATTTCTATAAGCCTCACCCTACTTAAACTACTTAAAATAAAACCTTATATTGTATATCTAGCTATACTTAATTATATATAATATATACTAGATTTTACCTCCTAATTATATATAATATTTATGAGGGTTGGGTATAGTAATAATATATAGTTCTTATTATCATTATTATTATTAGTAGTATTATTATAAGACAGTTAGCTAGTCTGTAGTAGTCTATCGCTTTCTTTTATATCTATAGTTAGTATTATTAAGATATACTAGTAGTAGTATTAATACCTCGTTTGTATAAGTCAACATTATAAGTATTACTATAGTAAGTTTAAAATTTCAAAGCTACTACTAACTATTATAAGGCTTATACTAATACGTTTATATACCTAGTTATTACTTTATTACCTATTAGCCCCTACTTCTAGATTAAAGCTAAGTCTAAACTAATAGCTATACTACTAAGTCTTTTTAATTATATTTACCTATAGAGATATAAATAAGCTATAATATATAACTAGATATTCTCCTATAATAGAGATTATCTACTAAGTATTATATAAAGCTACTTATTAGGTAAGAGGCTAAATATATAAAACTTTGTATTAGAATAGAATAATAAGAAATAGAAGTAATATATCAGAAATAGTAGAATAATTAGTATTATATAGTTTTCAATCTTAATATTATTTATTATAAATACATTAATATTGTATATAGAAATTAAAAACTAGGCTTAATAACTATAAGTAAAATATATTATACATAAAGTATATTACATATAAAGTGTATTACGTATAAAGTATATTCCATATAAGCTATACTATATATAAACTATGTTATATATAAACTATATTATATAAAAACTATATTATATATAAACTAAATTATTTATATTGTATATTATATATAAAGTATATCATATATAAAATATATTATATATAAAGTATACTATATATAAAATATATTAAATACTCTTACTTACTATCTAAGAT
>AMCV02000009.1:1816712-1836284 GCA_000350065.2 Colletotrichum orbiculare MAFF 240422
ATATATAGTATAAACCTAAGTAATAATATCTAGAGAGGGAGCTAAATTCTCTATAAAATAAGAGTATACTTTAAAAATAAGTAGAATAAGTATAAAGCTATTAGGTTTAATAGTATTATTAATTATTTTATATATTGTTTAAAGAAATACCTCTCGAGTAGTAGTAGGTACCTCATTATAGTAAATTTAATATATATAGTAGAAGAATGTATAGTATTACTTAATTTTGTTAATATTATTATATATCTTAATTAGAATAATATAGACTATTAATCTTATTATTTTTATTTTTAATTTAAAATCTTTAGATTGAAATATTATATTTATATTAATTATAATAAAATTAAGAGAGTTATAATATATATTAATTTAGTATATTTTAAAGACTTCTTATATTATTTTTATAGAAGTATTTAGTAAAAAAAATAGTATTAAATATTATTATAGTATTAATAATATAGAATATAGGGTAGTTGTTGATATAGATGATATTAATAATAATCTTAAAGTTAAAATTAATATTACTATAGATAGTAAAATAAAAGTATAAAGGAACTATGCTATATATTTAGTATTAGTAATAGTACTTCTTAAATACTTTAAAAGTATAATATTTAACTAGATATCCCGCTTTATTAAGGATATTATAGAGATATATAATAACTAGGTATCTAAAGTAGTAGTAGAGTCTCTATATTTCTACTTCTATAAAATATGTAGAGGTAATTATTCTCTCCTTATTAAAAACTAGCTATAGATACTCCTATTTTTGAATAATTAAGATAGTTTTTTTATTTTAATAGAATTAGTTATATATATTATTAAATATAATATTAAATTAATCTATATTTATAAGGTAGAATAAGAAAAAGGTATTATATAGTATTATATAAAATATAATAATACCTAGAAATATAGGAATATTAACTATTCTAAATATAATAATTAAAAAAGCTCTATTGAAATATATTATTACTAGTTCGTCTTATAGAAGTATAAGAGTTATAGAAGGGTTAATAGTTTGCTTAAATATAGTAAATTAGGAGTATCTAGTAGTTGAGAAGCTAGCTATACCTAAGTTAGGTAAAATACTTTAAAAAATAGTATTTGAGTAATAGCTTTTAAATATAAATATAAATATAAAAATTATAGTATTCTATTTCTTATTAATTTCGCTACTAGAAGTATTACCTCAAGTAAAAATATAAAATATTACTTAGTTTTAGAAAATTCTCATAATTTTACCTCTATTAAAAACAATAGTATTTTTACTAAAAATAATATTAAAAACTATTTAAAAAAAACAGTAACCTTATCTTTAAAATCGTAATATATTTAGTATTACATAATAGTATTATTAGGTTTGCAATCTTAAGAAGGGTTTTTAAAGTTATTATTTAAACTATTAATACCCTTATATGCTATAAAGAAGGCTTAGTATATTATTATAGAATATACTTTAAAGTTAGTATTCAACTTATACTAGTTAAATAAAATATATCTCTCCTTAAAAATATACTTTATAAACTAATAACCTATTTTACTATATATATAGTACTCCTTATTTAAATAGCTATATATAGCTAGATAAAGAAGATAAATACTATTTAGAATAAGTAGTTATAAATTCTATAAAACTATATAAATAGGATATTAAATACTATATAATATAATACTTTAAAAGTATTTTTAAGGGGAATTATATATATAGTTAACTTAAAATTAGTTATTAACTTACTTCTAGCTGTTATTTCTATTATCCTAAATATATTATAACTTTTAGAATAATATAATATTACTTATAGTTAATTTTAACTAGTTATAGAAATTCTAGGAAGTTACTATAAGGCTAAATAAAACTAATTAGTACTTAGGTATACTGCGGTATATACTTATAAGCTAGAGATAGAATATTATATCTATATAGAAATTTAATAAGAAGGCTTTCTAGATATAAATAAGCTTGAGGATAAAAGCTTTAAAAGCTCCCTTTTTATTCTTTTTAAAGTTTTCAACTATAACACTTTAAAATATAGTATTTTACTAATTAGAAAAATATAACTATTAATATTTATTATTTTCAAAATAGTCTTTAATATAGCGAGTTATCTATTCAAACTATAAATTAAGGCTAAAATTACTTAAATATTTAAAGTAATACTTAAAAGCCTAGTTTTTTAATATAATTAAGAATATACTAACCTATATATAATATGAAATACTAAGCTTAAAGTAGCAATTATAAAAGATATAGATCTTTATCTTAAATATATTATATAAGCCTCCGCTATACTTTATACTCTTATTATATAGCTTTATAAAGTCTATAGTATATTTAACTAAAGTATTATTAAAGAAAATAGTAGAAGTAATATCTAAAAGGTATTTAAGTTACCTTAGTAGCTATAAATCGTTATATTCATAATTTACCTCTTATATATAGGGAAGCTCTATACTCAAAAAACTATATACTAATAAGGCTAATAAGAAGAGTAAGAGGTATAATATTAATACTAAAAGTAAAAAGGCTAATTAGTTATACTACTACTATCCCTCCTCTATACCTTATAAGGGGGTTATAATAAATTTAATCTATTAAGCTTTAGGTTTAGCCTTATAGAGAAATATTATAATTTCCTACTCTTCTTCTATAAAATTTTCAAATAATTCTAAAAACTTCTTAAAATTTTATTTAAAAGTATTATAATATTTACTAGTTTTAATAATCTCTTTAGATATCTAAATAGTAAATAAGTCTTATTAAACTACTTAGTATAAAATACTAAAAGTCCTTTTATTATTTATATTAATTTTAATATTATAAAAGAAGAAATAATTCTAGATATACTAGGCAACTTAAGTATTTATAAATTATTAAATTATAAGAAACTAATCCTCAAAATTATCTTTAAATATCTAAAAAAACTCATAATTATAGAACTTCAAATAGTCATAAAATATTATTTAATATATTAAATAAATTAAAACTATAAAAATATCCTTATTTATAATATTCTTATAATTAATATCCTTAATTTATCTAAATAATATAAAATCTAAATATTAATAAATCTTTATAAATATAAGGATACTACTTAGTACTACTATAATAATTAAAAAAATACCTAAAGTAAATACTTCCCTAGGGATTAGTAATTTAAATATTATTATAAAAATAAGAAGAATATTAGAAGAGTTTTTAAAAAGCTATATAAATTTCTTAAAAAGTTAAGACTAAAGATACTATAAATCTCTAGTATTATAAAAATCTAGTAAAACTTAACGAAGTTTAATATATTTACTAAATATACTCTAGTAAGTAATAATCAAAAGTATATAATTAAACTCCTTAAAAAATACTATAGAGAATACTTTAATCTAACTAGAATAAGAGCTTTAATATAATATTACTACTTAAGTCTTATAAAAGCCTCCTCAAAGTATTAATATGTAGTTTAGAGTCTTTTAGCTAGAGTTTTAAAGTAGGGAGAATCTAAAGTATTTAAGTAGTTATTCTTATAATCTTTCGTTTTATATAAACCTTAGGCATAGTATTTTATAGTTACTTCTTCTATTATAATAAGCCTTATTAATCTATAGTATAGTAGTATAATAGAAAGGTTAACTACTAATTAGTATTAGTTTATCTAGAAAGTAATATATATTATATATAATCTTACTATATAAGTATAAAATAGTATTCTAGTTATTTATTATTATTATTCCTATATTATATAGCATGAGGTACTATATAAAACTCTAGATCTATAGTATAGTAATTACTTACTAATTACTACATAATTAGCTATAGTTAGCACTAGGTACCTAGTATTTGTCGCTAGTAGGGCGCGGAAAGCATATTACTACGTATGTAGCAACACGTATAGTTACCGTATACCTTACGGTATAGCGTAACCGATAGCTATATAGGCTATTTAAGCTCTGTTTCTATATATATAGCTACACGCCACATAAAATAATAAGAATAATAATATAAAACTAGACTACTACTTTATACTTATATTACAAAATTATATATAATATATATTACCTTCTAAATAGATTAATATATATATAAATAAAAAGTAAGATCTGTTATGTAGTATATATAACTATATATAATTAAATATATTATATAAAGTTTTATTCCAATAGTTTGAATAAAATAAAGTTTTTTGAGATAGTATTAATATATAAGGTTTAATTAGTATAAATTCTACTTTTTAAATATATTATTTTTATATTATAGACCTAAGCCTTAAGGGCTATATAAAATATTACTATTAGGGCTCTATATAACTACTACGTCTTAGTTTAGTAAAGAGTTTTCACCTTAAGTATAAACTCTTCAAATTTATTATAATACTATTAAGGTATTGTTAAAATATCTCTTATAGCTAGCTTCTAAAATTAATAAACTTCTTATTTGAATTTAACTTAATAGTAAATAGTAAATTATATAAAAAGAATAGAAAATAGTAAATAATAATAATAAAGATTAATACTATAGAACCCCTAGTAGGAATTCTAATAGATTAATAGTAGACTAATTTAATAGAAGATAAAACTAATCCTTCTAAAAAACCCTTATATAATTCTAATAAGACTATAAAATAGTTTTATAAATAATATAAATACTTTATATAAAGAGGAAATTACTTCTTATTAATACTCCTTTTAATAATAATACTTTCTATTTTTCTATATAAAAGATAATTCTATAGTATAAACTAGAAGTTAATTAGGTTTTTATTAGAAAACTAAAAAACTTCTAGGAATTCCTATAGATAAGCCTACTACTTAAAGTCTAAATATAGATTAATAACTTTTATATAATATAGGAACTTTGATATAATTAGGAAATTAATATATTTTTCTAATATCTTACTAAATATTATAAGAATTCCTATTATAATACTTAAACCCTTAAGAAAATTCACTACTTCTATTAGGAATCTAAATAAGTATTTACTAAATTCTTTATTAGGTTTAAATTAGCTATAAGGTAAATAGGAAGATATTTCTAAATAGGAGATATATAGCTAAACTATTTCTAACTAGCTTTCTCTTATTAAATTTAAATAATTACTATTAGTTAAAATATTAGCTAGATAGACTACTATACTATAGTTTAATATTACTATATAATTATAATAGATCTAAAGATTTTTAATATAGAGTTATAGAATTATAATAAGTTATAATTATTATTCTAATTAGAACTAATAGTTAATTAGAATAAAGATATATAGATAATAAATATAAGGGTAATTTAAGCTACTTTAGTATTAGTATAGTATTACTATAATACTACTCCTTCCTACTATAAAAAGCTAAATAGAAAAATAGCTATAGCTAGTAGGCCTTAGTTAATTCTTATTATAAATATATATAAGGCTTATTAAGTAGACTCTTTAATTATATAGGTATATATATAAGTTAGTACTTATATATATTATAATACTAAGGACTATTTTATTACTAAATATAAACTATATTTTACTTACTTATTAGTATTCTCTAATATTAATACTTAAACTTTATAGTTAGATAAAAGGATTATCAATACTAAGGAAAAAGTTTAACCCTTTAGAAAAAACTCCCTAAGGGGTAAATTAATATAACTACTAATCATAATACTACAATAGGAGATAAAATTAGAAAGATATAGAAACAAATAGATAAACTATTCTTCTTAATCTCTATATTAATAAATAATAAGTCTTTGATTTCTATTTAAATTAATAGTAGTTATAATTATTATAGAATAATTAGTAAAGAGTTTATAAAATAATAGAACTTTATATTAATTATATTATTATAACTATATTAGTTAGATACTATCCTAAATACTAATAAGAAAACTTATATTATTATAATAATTAGAATATATATTAATCTAAATAGTTAGATATCTAAAGCCTTATTCTATATAATCCTAAGAATAATATATATAAGTATTTTTAAAAAAGTATAATTATAATATAAAAGAGTTATTTTAGATCTTATAAGAAATAAGTTAAAAATAGATATAATTAGTAACCTAACTATTTAAACTATTAGTAATATATTAAAGGACATATATATAGATAGGTTTATAGACCTTATTAGATTACTAACTATAATATTATCTAACTTAAAAGAAGGGGGATATAAATAATTAGTAACTATCTTAGTATAGATTAATATAGCTTTAGTAGCTATATTACTAGTTATATCAGATTAGCTAATACCTATATTATTAACTATCTATACTTTTATTATAGATTTATTTAATAAAAATAAAGCTTCTAGCTTCCTAATTTACTAAAAGTCTCTTAACTATTATATTTATTTTAAAAACAACCTAGATAGAACTAAGCTAGACTTGCTATAAAAGCTACTTTATAATATACTAAGGGAATATCTATTTAAAGTCTAATACTAAATTATAGACCTAATAGATAAGAGTTAAACTAAGTAAGCTTATCTATAACTAGAATATTTATCCTTTATATTAAAAAACCTAGGGGAAAATAGTAATTCTATATAGATTATTAAACCCTTAATACTATTAATACTTATAATTATTACTTCTTATTATTAATTAAAGAAATACTATACTTATTATTTAAAATAATATAATTTATAAAAATCGATATTGAAATAGGCGCTAGCCGCTTAGGCTAGAATAACTAAAATAAATAAATAAAATAGCTTCTCCTAAACCTAATCCTATAGCAATAGAAAATAGAGGGAAAAGTCTAGGAAAATATATTAAATAAAGAGCGCTATATTTATAGATCTATAATATAAAAAGTATTTTAATTATAAAAATAGTATTCTGAAATCTAAAAAGTAGAATAGTATGTAAATTATATATCTCTTACTATTATTTAGAAGATAAATACTATAGATATAAGCTTATAGCTTATATATATATACTACTTATATAATAAAAGAAGCTTTAGGCTTAAGCTTATTATAATTCTCCCTTTAGACTTATTAGAAACCCTATATAATAAGTCTAACTAAAAGAGAATTTATTTATACTATTATAATTATTACTAATCTAGCTACTTAAGTTTTTCTCTATTTCTGATTTTATTTCTACTAGCTAGTTTTATCTACTTATTATTTACCTATTAATAATTGTCTTAGATTAGTTTTTAAATAAATTATAACTAGCTTCTTTATATTAGAAACTATAAAAATATATAAACTACTAACTTAGTAGGGGTATTCTACTTAATCTAAGCTTAGTAATCAACTTACTAACCTATAAATTATTTTTTTATATAACTAGAAATGCCTATATAGTTATATAGACTAAAGTAATTAATATAAGGTAGTATATTAACTTAGGAGTATAGAAGTAATATTAGAAGAATTTAGTAAATTAGTATTAGAAGAGTAAGTCTAGGTAGAATATATACTTACTATCTATTTTAGGAGCTCTAACGCAGTATTTATATTAATATTAAGTTAACCTAGTAAGTTTTACTCTATAATATTTTTTAAAGCCTAGGTATTAATTTTTCTAATCTTAATACTTTTAGTTATTATTAAGACAATTATCTAACTAGCATTTAGCCTTATAAATACTTTTTTAATACTTATAATAAGTTATTATTAAAGATAAATAAGGAGTAACTTATTATCTTATAATTTTTATAAATCTAAGTTATTTTCTATATTAATAGGTCTTTATAGATATTATTATAAGGTCCGAAGTTTTACTAATAACTAATATCTAATATAAGACTAAAAGAATCTTACTTTTATACTTATATTATTTATCTACTAAAGCTTATAGTAAATTTATAATATTAAATACTTTATTCTAAATAAACGCTTTAAACTACTCTACTATTTAAAAGTTATAAGTAAACTAGTTATATTAAGGGTTTATTAGTACTATCTAGATATTAACTTAAAGTAACTTAATTATATTAGGCGAAATATTTATATTAATATAGAATTATAATAATTACTCTACTATTTTGACAAAATAGTTATTACTAGAGTCTTCCTATATAGAATTAGAATAAAAGATCTTTCTTATTATCTCATTAACTATAAGATTAATCTAGTAGATATTATTATTACTAATGAGGAATATAGTAATATTAGTTTCCTATAGGTTTATTAATAAGTTATTTACTAATTACTACTTATATTTAAATAGGTTACTATTAGTATTATAACTACTTTTAGTATACTATAGATTTGCTTTTTTAGGCATCTAATAAGTAGTAAAATTACCTTATAGATTTAAATAGAAAAGCGTATTAAGTTCTTAAGAGTCTAAATACTTTATCACTTATAATACACCTTTAATATTATAGAAGTAGACTTCCTATTTAACTATTTTTTAATCATATTATAAGGTTTTATTAATCAATCCTTAGGCTTATATTATAGCGACTTAGGAAATAACTTTATGCGGATTTGTTATTAAGATATTAGTCTTCTATTAAAAAAAGGTATTTATTATCTAATATTAACTTAAACTTTTTCCTTAATATTTTAATTATAACTCTTAGTCTATTAACTTTACTAAAGTAAGGCTTTCTATTAGGTTTTTAGTTATAAAAACTAGGAATTAAATAAGGCGATTTCTCTATATTCTAATTCTTTTATATATAACTTCCTATAGGTATTTATAGAAACTTTCTAATTTTAGTTTTAAGGAGACTATTTCAATAGATAGTATTCTAAATAGTATTAATAATAGTTTTTATAAAAAAATCTAGTTTAATAAGTAACTAAAAAGTTTATAAATATTTTGCTAAAAGCCTTCTTACTAATTGGGTTTTATTTATTAGAGTAAAATTAAATACTACTTCTAATACTATAATAAGTAGGTACTTCTTTATAATATCAACCTCGAAGTACTAGAGAAAGTTACATTATATTCTGAGTATTTAATCTTTCTTATTAACTTTATTATTATATTAATAATCTGCTTCTTATACATCTTATATAGTTTTACTTAGTATGAGTATTTCATTAGGTAGTAATAAGCTATAAAACTCCTAAGCTAATTTAACTTACTAATTACTTATTATATATTTATAGCTATATCTCCTGAATAGGATTTTTATTATAATAAGAACTTATTATACCTAATTAAGAAGTATTAATACTAATGCCTACTTAGGGTATTATATAGCTAGTATAATATAAATTTATTAAGTCATTAAACACTATAGCTTTTTTTACTTCCTCTTAAATATAGGTTTGCAAATCTTAAAGTATTAATAAATTTCTCCTCCCTATACTTATTAGCTTATTGTATATTATAATATTATATATAGTCTTACTATTAGTCTATTAAGAAACTCGTCTAAATTACTATACTATTTCTATATAAAAAGAGTAGGAGTATAAAGTATTCTTTTATATACTACTAGTTATATTGCCTGATTTCTTCTTTAAGGTTATTATTTATGTTTATATAGTAAACTAGAATATTTACTATATGATTTTATATAGCTTAAGTAAAACCTATTAACTAAGTCTTTTAAATTAATACTTCTTACTATTTAATCTAATTGATAAAGTTATATAACCTAGCTAAGTATTCTATAAGGTTATCTTAGTTTATAGTATAGTTATTTCTAATAACTATAGCTTAGAAGTAGCTAAATAAATATTCTACTATTATTAGCCCTCCTGACTTAAGCTAGTAAGGAAGTTATTTCTATAAAAGTTTAATATCAATATTAAGGTCTTTAAACTATTCATTATATATAGCTATATAAAGTAGAAGATAGTTATTATAACTTTCTAGATATACTTAGTAGAACTAACTCTTAGAAAGTACTATAAGAGCTAGATCTATTTTATTCTATAGGTCTAAAAATAAATAAGAAATTTCTAATTCTATATTTTACTAATAATATTAGTCGTTATTTAAAATATACGAATTATTAGGAGTAAGAGATTCTATTAGACTTATTATAATATTAAATAGGATTTTTACTAAGTAGTATTAAGAAAGAAAGAGAGTTATTTAAGTAATAGAAAAGGTATTTATAGATTTAAACTATAAAATAAATAATACTTTCTTTAGAAAAAGTATTTATTAAAATAAAAGTCTTACTTAGGCTTAGGGAAGTTAGGATATATCTATTAGTATATTAAAGAGAGAATTAAAACTTCGTCAGAAAGTAAAAATAATTATTTAAATAACTTTAAGCCTGTAAATATACTACTCTTAACTAATTTACTTAAGAAGAATAGTTAGCTTTTTAGATAAAAGAGTTCTTCTTTTATAACTAATAGGATTTTTCAGTATTACCTTAATTATACCTATATATTTATTATAACTAGAGGTATAAAAATACTTCTTTTAACTTATACTTTATCTATCTTTCTCTCTCCCTTATCTATAACCTACTAATTATTATTTTATCTTATTTATAATTAACTTTTCCTAACTATAGCTTAATATAACTACCTTATCCTAATTAGGAATACTAATACCTCTTATTCTCATAAGCTTAGAAAACCCTATTTTCTTTACTTAATTTACAATATTAGTTTTCTTATACTAAAGAAAGTAGTAAGCGGTATATATCTATAAGTCTTAATTCTTTTAGTTAAGTTGACTATAAGTTACTAGTACCCCTTTTATCTTCTTCTATAAGTTAACTTATTTATTACTTATATTCCTATATATTAATATCTCTTAGAGTAAGTATTTTAAAGTAGTACTTATACTATAGCTTTGAATCTATAAGGAGTTTTAAGTTATATAAATAACTTTCTAATATACTTTTATAAGTCTATAAGACTATAAGAAAGTCTATTTATATATTAAAAAGATATTTATATTCTAGTGAAGAGTTTTTATCTATTAAATTATTACTTATCCTAATAGTTAGTAGATCTAAAAGATTATTAATTACCTAATTACTATATATAACTTCTTTATCTAGAAGTATAATAGTTAGAATATAATATTTTATAGCTATTATAAAGAATATATATATATTATATATAATAATAAAACTAACTTTTAAGTCTATAAATCTTATTTTAAATATATCTCCCTTCTTAGAATTCTTTATACTAACTACTTCTTCTATAAAACCTAAGGGATTTATAATTTTAACTATATTAAAGTCTAGTAGTAATAAAGTTATAATTAGGTATATTCTAATAAAAACTATTAGTTAAATAATAAGTATAATAGTTTTTTTATTCTTAAATCTAAAATCTTTTAGAATTTTAAAAAAACTAAGCTATTATTAGTAGCTCGCCTCAACTTTAACTAACTTCTTAATACTATCTTCTTATAATAAAAGATATTATATTATATTCCTAATACTATTTTTATATATACTACCTATCTTTTTATATATAATTTCTTTCTTTAGCTACTTTAAGATCAACTATTTTCCTATATCTAGAGGGATATTAAAATTTAATAAAACATCAAAACTACAAAATAAGGAATTCTTAATTACACTCTAGTTTAATAAAAGAAATACTAAAATAAAAGAGATAAAGAATATAGAATAAACTTATAAATATAAATAAAACCTTTTTCTACTATACTCCTTATTCTCTATTATGTTTTTCTAAATACCTAATTTTCCTATTAAAGTAAATAGCTATATAATTTAAAGAAGAAAATAAAATATTCTAGTTATTAAAATCTAGAGCTAGCTTTTTTAACTATTTAAAATAGTAGAAATAATAGAATAAAATACCGTTTTTTCTAATTCATAGCTTTTCCTCTTTAAAACTTAGAAGAACGATTTAGAATCTAAGATTCTAGACCTAGAAGCTAGAAAATTAAGCTTTTTTACGAAGTATATAATAAAAAGAAAAAAATAAATAAAACTATCTCTTTAGGCTTGTAAATATATACCTATATTTCTAAATATTATCTAGAGAGAAGTTAGAGTCTTAGAAAAATATTTTTTAATATACTACTTACCTCTCTAAGCTTAACTTAGAGAGATAAATCTTAAATATAAGATCTTTTAGTATTATATTAGTAATTTTCTAAATACTTAATAGGTATACTTATTATTAAATTAAAAGTATATCTTCCTTAATATTATTACCTTCTCTTAGGATTATATATTTTTTATAATCTTCTACTTTTTTAGTATTTATAGGTTTACTTTTTATTAAGAAGATCTTTCCTAATTCTAATTTTAGTTTAAACTTATAAATATCTAGGTCTAATAGTTTTTAATATTTAGTAAGTATTTAGATAAATTTCTATAAGTAATTATTACTATAAGTTAAATTTTAAATTTCTTCTCTTAATAAAATTACTAATTTATATAAAAAAGAGTCTAATATATATAAAAAGATTTGACAAAATTCCGTCTATTAATATTCTAACTTTTATTCTAATAATTTATTAATTACCTTTTTTATATTATAGACTAATATAAGATTTCTAATTTCAAATTTCTCGTCTTAAAAAGTATTAGCCTTCTAAATATTAAAACTTTTTACTACTCTCTAGTACTACTTTATAATTATCTTTATAGTTTTCTCTTTATTTTTATCTAGCTAAGTAAATATTTTTATTTTCAGTTATAATTCTTCTTCTTTTATTTATACTAATACTTAGTCTAAAACTTTCTATATAAGTATTAGTATTTTAATTAGTATTATTATTTTATAGTTATACTTAAGATAGAAAGAAGTATATCCTATTAATATCCGAATTATTATTTAGTCTATAAATAGTACTATAAGTAGTAAGGGTTAAGGGTTTTTATTACTACTCCTTACTATTTAGACTAATAAAGTATAAGTAATAAGTTAATATCTAATTTTAATAATATTATTAGCTTGTAGGTTATAAGTAGAAGTAACTTACTATTTTATATTATATTTCTTATTAAACTTAATAATATACTACTTATTCTTTAGTTTACTATTTATAATAAGTATACTATAAAGATTATACTAAGTAACTACTTCTTCTTATAAGAACTTTATAATAGTTTTAGAAGTTGCCCTATTTAGCTACTATACTTCTAACTATTTAGAAAAAATATCTCTCATCTTAATAAAATATTATTTATTTACTTTCTAAATATCTAGGTTTATTCTATTAAATAAGTATTTATATAGAGTAGTAAAATTATAAAAGTCGCCTATATGCCTAACTTAGTATAGTTAATAGTCTAAATAGTACTTTACTACTTTATATATTTCTTTATATATACCTACCTAGTAGTACTAATTAAATAGCCTATAGAAAACTACTTCTTAGCTATAATACTTACTTTTATTATATATTATAGTAATAAGTTTCTATTATACTATAAAGTTATCTTCTATTTATTAAAATATTAGTTTATATAGTACTATTTATATAAAAAATAACTAGTCTTATAACTAGAATATTGAAGTTTTATATTTAAATATTTTAAAATAATTAAGGTTAATACTTAATAGCTTCTTTAGAGTTATTACATAATAAGTAATCTACTAAAATTTATATAATTAGATTTATAAATTACCTAATATAGCTATAAAGAATACTAATTTAGAGTTTATAGTACTACTTATAGAAAGGTTAATATTTATATTAAAGATTTTTTCTATACACTATCTATTACTAAAAGAGTATATTCTATTAAAGAAAGCTTGTATACTAGTATTTATAAAAAGAATCTATTTATTAATTTAGTTATTTATATTTCCTTCTCTAGTTTTATTATTTTTATTAGATAACCTAAAAAGTTTTTAAAATAACCTATTAGCTACTAAGTTTACTATACTACTAATATAATAGACTTTAAAATTTAATATCTATATCTAAAATATCTAGTAAATAATAAGTACTTCTAGAAGGTCTAATATTATACTATTAAGCTAAACTACTAGTATTTTTATATCTATTTCTAGTAAGAAATATTAATTATATAGATAGTAATAAACTTACTTTAAAGTTTTTAGTAACTCTTAAAGCTTTTTTTTCTATATTATAATTAAGCTTTAGGTTTATAAATAATTTATTCTTATAGTAAGTAATAGTTTTCTTCTATTTAATAAATTGTTTTAAAATTATATTTTAGCTAGTTCTACTAGTATTAACTACTAAGTAGATCTATCTTCCTTCTTAGCTATAATTAATAGAAATAAGTATAGGAATATTATAAAGTTTATTTTATAACTATTTTATTACTATTTTTTATAATTCTAATTATTAAAAGGGAATATTCTTTTTAAATAAATTGTTAAAAAAGTATATAATAGTAGAATAATCTTTTACCTAGATATAGTAAAATATAGTAATACTTAAGAATAATCTAACTTCTAAGATATTATAGTATGCTTTCTATTCTTTTATCTTAGTAATCTTAGATTCTTCTAGCTACTAACTATATATCTTATATATATAACTTATAATAGTAACTGTTTCTTATACTTATTATAATTTAGCTACTATAATAATATAGCTAGCTAGTTCGATATTCATAAGAATTCTATTAATATTCTAAATATATTCTAGAATATATCTGCGAATGCCTAGGTATTATAGGTCGTTTTTACTATTATATATAGTCATTAGCCTTTTTATTATAATATTATCTAGGAATACTTTATAATAATTAGGAATTAGGTTATAGAAAATTCTTATTATAATCTATATAAATTAAGCAATAGAATTAGTATTTCTTATAAGTAAAATATAATACTTAAGTAGATTTAATAGAGTTGTAAAAGTAGTTAAATCCTAACTTTTTAGATTAAGAGGGATTTAGTTATATCTTAAGAAAATATTAAGAAGGAATAAAAACTTATATATACTAAAGTCTTCTAAGAATTCATTAGCTTTTAGTAGTAATTCTATATCTTAGATTATAATACTATTAATTTTAATAGCTAAGTTAATAAGTTTTATCTTATTATCCTTCTTCTTAATAAAGAAGAAAGGGTTTTAATATATAATATAGTTATACTTAAGAATTCTATTCTAAATATAGATTTTTAGTATTTTAATAATATTTTTAATTAACCTTTTGAGGATTAGAATTAACCTTACTTATTATACTTTATATAAGACTATTTTAATTATTTATAATAGTATAACTAATTTGAGTAGTTTTCTATAGTAATTAAAATTATATATTAATTTTTATTCTTAAGTTTTTAAAACTTCTATTAAAAGTTCTTTCTTAAATTTCTATAAATAGCCTACTAAGTCTATAATCTTATTTAGTCGTTTTAGAGTAAAGTATTTTCCTATATAAATCTTTAAAAACTTTAGTATATCTATATCTATAAATTATCTTTTAGGACTATTTCAAATAATTTTCTCTATTTCGACTTATATTTTTAATTTCTATTTAAAATTACTTTTAAGAGTTATCTTATCTAATAAAATATTATTAATTAGGTTAATCTTCTTATCTTTTATCTTATATAGTATATTAATATTCTTAACTAGTTTTTTTTATATATCTACTATTATAATATATTTAGAAGTCTTCTAATTTATTAATATAGTATTAAATATTATTACTACTTTACGACTTCTATAATAAGGGTTTTTCTAATTCTTCTTCCTTCTTATTAAAACTTACTAAATTAATAGTTTAAATTTATAAAAATTATAAAGATACTTCTTATTATAAGATAGGTAGTCTAAGTTATATTTCCTAAGAAATATAATAATATAGTAAGTCTTATAAGCTTTTAACTTAATCGTTTAGTAAATTGAAATTTCTAAAATCTCTTAAAACTCTTTCTCTAAATTATTAATTATTATAATAACTTCTTTATTATTATCTAGTTATATTTAGACTTCTTTAGGTATTTAGTCTTATAGCTATAATATAAAGTCTATAAAGTCTAATTTAAAACTAGGGGGTAGTATATTTAACTCTTCTTCTTCTTTTTCTTTATACTAACTATTTCTTCTTATAAAAGAATAACTATTTATTAATATAGGATTATTAATAGAGGCTACTAGTTTCTTTCTCCTAAAGGAAGAAATAAGCTATACAACTTTTAAATCTAGTTGAAACTTCTTATATCTATAATAATATTATAAAACTTTACTATTAAATTAAAAGTATAGAATAATAGCGGGATATTAAGCCTATTATTTCTAAACTAAAATATTCTAACTATTTAGTTTGAAGTATAATTTAATATTATTTTTATCTTAATAATAAATAAGGTATTTAGAACTAGAAACTTTATAATATAGCTTTTAGGTATAATAAAGAATCTAATATTAGATATATAGTAATTATCTAGCTAGATATCTTCTATTATTACTCTAATAAAATCCATTATATGCTTAATATTTATAATACTATAGAAGCCTAATTTCATTAGAGTTATATAAAACTACAAATTAGCTTTTTATATATATTCTTTAGAGATAATACTAATTACTAAGCCTATATTAATAATTCTTTAGACTTTAAGGCTTACTAGGTTTATGAATTAGATATTAATTTAGAAATATATTATAATAAAGTTATAAACTATTATTAAAGTTATTATTATATAGTTTACTATAAATATTATTTCTACTACTAAACCTACTACTTTAATATTAATACTATAACTATATATAACTTAGTTAGATTAGGCTTATAAATATATAGCTTTAGTACTACTAGGTATTTCTAAAGGTAAGAGTAATATTATTACTTATAACTAAGTATATTTATAGTTCTAACGCTTTATCTACTCCTAGATTATCTAATTCTACTTTCTAATTTTATTATAAAGTATTATGAAATCTTTATCTATAGGAAAGAAAATATCTTATACTTTCTTATTTTTAAAATATCTATCTATAATAAGTTTTATATATTTATAACTAATTTAAATATATATAGATTAATTATAATAAAGTAGTTCTTCTAGGATTAAGATTTACCTACTAACTTTCTTATAATAAATATAATATATAAAATTCTAGTTTTCTTTATTTAAAGAGATAGTAAAACTAGAAGCTTCTATTTAACTAGCTTTTTTTATACTTAATAAGTAAATAGGTTTTTTAGTATTTAGTAAAATTTCTTTATTATTAGATATAAATTCTATTACTTATGCGCCTTTAAATACCTATATAGATATAGGTTTGTAATAAGTTGCAATTAGATCTATAAATATTACAGTCTTTAATTTATATAAGTTATATAGCGAATAGTAATTATTAGTTAACTTTAACTTATTTATAGCTTTAATATCTTCTACTCCTATCCTCCTTATAACTCCTTCTAAAGCTTCTCTGATTTCTTTTCTAAGTAACTAGTTAACTATAATAATATTTAGAATAAAATAAATATTTTCTATCTAGCCTAACTTTTTTTCTAATATAGACTACTTTTTTCTTAAGATTTTTACTAGGGGTAATACTACTAATTAGGTTTAAATAGTTTATTATTTATTTTAAAACTTTATTTTAATAAACTACTATTATACCTAGGCCTATTTGTATTTTTAGAATAATATTTAAAAATTGGGGTATTATATTTAACTATAAGATACTACTAGTAATTTAATAGGGTAGATATAAGATCTCTTAGTAATAAATAGTAGAATTATCTTATAGTTAGACTACTTATTAGTATAATTATCCTATATAATACTATTTTCTACTTTCTCTAGGTTTAGATAGATCTTATTAATCTAATAGTAGTAGTTATTATAATTAAAATAGTAGATTTCTTTAGAAGTATACTAAGTAAACTGAAAATAACTAAGTTTCTAGTAACTATCTGAGTTATACTAGTAATATACTATAAGTTGATTTTATACGAATTAGTTTTAAAAACTACTATAGTATTAGAAGCTATTTTAATTCTAAAACTTATTACTTCTATTTTAAAATTACTATCTTCTATAGCTAGTATTATATTAAACTTATAAATTTATAGTATAAACCTTATAACTATTACTATTACTTATATTTATAGTATATAATTCGGCTATTAATCTCTAGGTTTTTCTAAAATTATTTATAAGCTTATAAAAACTAGCTTCTATCTTAATAAGTATTATCTAGTTAAAACTTAAGTTTTTAAACTAAGATAAGAGTTACTTATTATTATTACTAAGCTTATCTATAATAATTTAAGCTTTTTTAGTAGTTTTTATAGTTTTTAACTAAGAAGTTAAGCTAATAAGTATAATTATTAATATAATAGGGGTAAGTTAGCTAGTTAACTATTTTAGTAAAGTCTAATTTCTAGTTTATTAAGATAATAAATATTTAAAAGAAGTTTAAAGTGTTTTGACTAATTAAGAAATCTTATAGTAAAAGTCTCTAGAGATCTCCTTAAGAGTTAGGAGTAAGAGTTAGTATAGGGAAATATAGATAAAATTAGTATTAAATAAAATAATATCCTTATAGATTCTTACTTTCTCTTAGAAGTTATTTATAGTAGTTAAATAATTAACTATTCTTATTAAATTATTTAAGGCTAGATTAGTATTATAGTTTATAGTATAAAGTTTCTTATTAGAATTATAACTAGTTATAAGATTAGTAATACTATAGACTTTTATAAGAATATTTCTAGTATCTTTCTAAGTATACTTATTAGCTATTATAACTTTAATAGTATATTTATATTATATATTATAATAAAAAGAGATTTTAGTAACTATCTTATATTCTAGCTTACTAGAGATCTTTAATATAGCTTTATAGTTATCTAACAAATTAGAAATATTATTTCCTATAAACTTAGGGGTATTCTTAGATTAAAGAATTATCTTTACTATTATTAGCTAGATTATAGTTAGTTTTAAAAATATTATGAATTCTCCTATAGTTATTAAGTAGTTAAGTAAATTATTAGAAACCTATATAAGAAGTACTTAAGTATTATAGTCTCTTTTATAGTTAGATAAAAAAATATCTTTAGATTCATTAGGAATAGCTATTATATAAAGTTGAATTTTCTTAAAAGCTAGTTTATTAAATAAAAGTCTTATTATAGTTAGATAAGGGGGTTTAGGAGTTTTCCTTTTATCCTTAGTTAACTATTTAGTAATTATTATTACTATTATTATATTTTTAAGTATTTTTTAAATATTAATATATTATTATAAAGTGAATTTTTTCTAGTAATATATATAAAGGCGGCTTTTTTAATTAGGGTCTATCTTCTTAATATTCTTTTTTTTAGACTTCTGAAAACGTTCAACTTATACCTTTATATAGGGTTAAGTCTATAAATCTACTTATCTATCTCTTATACTAATTTTCTTAAACATTAGGCTTATTTTCATTATATCCTAATCTCCTAGCTATTTTAGTTATAATTTATTATATAATAATTATATATCTTATCGTTTCTCTCTATATATCTTCTTTTTTTATTTATAAGTAACTTATTTTTTTATTAATTTATTTCTTTTTTTTAAACTATTTTACTACTTCTTAATAAAGGTTAGTAGGTTAGTCTTATTAGACTTATTAATCTTATAAGACTTTCTTAAAATCTTCTATTATATTAAGATAAGATTCTTCTTTACTTTTCTATTATATTATTATAAATTAAAAATACCTATTTTAAGCTAAATTTAGAAACTTAGTTCTATTCTTTTAAAAAAAATAAATAGGTTTTTAAA
>AMCV02000009.1:1839326-1880561 GCA_000350065.2 Colletotrichum orbiculare MAFF 240422
TATTAGATATTTCTATAAATATATATCTAATGTTTTATATTAATCTTATTAAATAAGTAGAGGATAACTTATTACTATCATAATAGTATATAAATATATATTCTAATTCTATCTTAATCCTTACTAGGAAAAATAGTAAGATTTATAAAGAATATAAAATTAAAGAGATATTAGTAGTACAAAATACTTTAGGATAGAACTATAATTATAATATACTAGTTAAATAGAAAGGTTATAATACCCTAATATAAAAGCCTTTAGAAAGCCTTATAAATAATAAAATTATACTATAATTTAAATTATAATATAGAAATATTAGAAAGAATAATAAACTAATATTAACTTATTAATAATAGGAAACTATATAAGCTATAAACTAAGTAATATAATAGCCTATAGGGGATATATATAAACTATTATAAAACTTACCCCTTAAATACTAAATAAATGAATTAAATAAAAAGATTAGTATTATTCTATTCCTCTTTATATTCCTAGAAATTTTCTTCTCCCTTATTATTATCCTATTCTTCCTCTTTTTTATTACTAAGAATAATAATAAGTAGTACTAATTTAAAAGTAAAGTATTATTAGTATTAATAGGAGTTAGTAATATTATAATAGTAATAGATAGGCGAGCTAGTATTAATAAAACTAAAGATATAGCTATAGTATTAATAGGATATAATATAACTATTAAAATATATTATAATACCTTATTATAAGAAGGTTAATATAAGAATAATAAGAGAAAGAAGGAGGAGGGACTCATTATTATTTATATAATACTACTAAAGCTAGTAAGAACTTACTTAGGAATAGAAATAGGAGTAAAGATAAAAATAGTTTTAATATATAAAAAAGAAGTAACAAGTATAGTAGTAACATAGGCTAGAAGTACCTATTAAGTATAATGAAAATAGTTATTATAATACTAGACTATAATAGAAACTTCTAGTAAAAAGATAGAATTATAGTAACCTTTAAAGCTACTTTTATTATTAGTAATAAAGATTATAAGAGTAATAATATATTTACTAAATATAATTAGAATATTAATTTAGTAGCTAGTAATATATAGCTTAAGACTAATAGTAAAAGAATAAGAGTTTTACTTATACTTATATTTTAATTTTAGATATTTATAGTAGGATTAACTATAACCTAATATATAGGTCTAAAGGAAGTGACTCTTATTATACATAATATAATAATTAAAATAAATAGAAATAGTTATATCAAGAAACTAGTTCTTATTACTATTAGAATTACCTTTAATAATATAACTATTATAAATATAAGTATTAAGCTTAGAAGGGGTATTATAATAAGAGGGATATTATTAAGAAGTTTAGAACTAGTAGTAGTAATAGTAGATATAATAATAGAAGAAATATTAAAAGGAGTAGTATAAATAGAGAAATAGCGAAATAATAGTATTATAATAAGTATAAAATAAGAAGTAATATAATTCTAAAGAGGGAAAAATAAGTCTATATAAAGAGGAAAAAAAGAAGCTTCTTATAGATTAATAATAAGAAAGGTATAATATAGAATTACTTAAAATAAATATAATATGAACTTTCTTATTAATAGGACTATTTAATATTAATAATATTTAAATTTTCTCATTAATAAGACTATCTAATATTAATAGTACTTAGAAGAAATATTTTAAATAGATTTTTCTAATTAGTTAGATTAACTTAAATAACTAGATATTACTAGTATATTATTAAAGCTATTAATATTAGATATTACTATAATAATAAGACGAAAAAATAGTGAGAAGTATATTCTAAACCTAAGCCTTAGGATTTATATAGAATATTACTATTAAAGGCTTATATAACCACTACCCCTTAGTTTAATAAAGAATCTTCACCTTAGGTATAAACTCTTCAAGTTTATTATAATACTATTAAAATACTACTGAAACATCTCTTATAACTAGTTTCTAGTATTTTAATAGTTTTAAGAAATCTAAAAGTTAGATTAATATATAAATGATATATATTTTATTACTACATATAAAATGAACATTATTAATATAATCCTTTAACTTATATATATATATATATATATATATATATANNACTTACTTATATATATATATATATATATATATATATTATCTTTATAATAAAAGAAGCTTTAAGTTAATACTTATGTATTGTATTATTTATAAAAGCTTAAAAAAGGAGTTCTGTTAATAATAAGACTCTATTGCCAAATATTAACATATATATACTAGCTCTTAAAGAATATATATAATTCCTGATAAGCTTTTAGGATACCGGGATTTAAATTAACTTAAAATATAAAGCTACTTATAATTATGAATCTTATTAAGAGATTTCTAAAATGAAATTATTAGAGATATATATCGTATAAATATAGCTTATAGTAAATAGTCTAATTATAATACTTGATAGACAATTATCCAAAGGATTCTAAAAGTAGTTAGATTTCAATTAAAAATAAGAGTTCCTAAAAAGAAGTCATTTAGGTAATTTCGAAAAGAATAGACTAATACAATTTAATATCTTCTATGTAAAATCAATATAAATAAAAGTTAAGTTTAAACTGTATTAGGTAATTATTGAGAAGCTAAAAGTATAAGAAAGAAGAATATTTTTCAATTTAAGATTTAGGCCTGTAAGTAGAAAGTAATATAAATGTGTAAAGCTTATTAATTGAAATTAGTTCTCTAGCGTTGAACTTTAGAATAAAAATCAAATTATTATATTACTATTCTAAAGAGTTATTCTAGAAGGTAGACTACCTATAAATATTACGAACGAACTTGAAGAAAATAGTGAGAATATAAGTATTCAAGATATTGATGAGATAGGAATTAAATAAGTAATAAAAGTAAACTCTTAATATTCTAATTAGAAAGACAAAATTAATTTTATTAGTATTATCTATAAAGGCAAGAATTAGAGAGATCTTAGTAATAGTAGGAATTATAAATACTATAAGTATTATAGAAGAAGTAGAAGAAGTAGGTATAAGAATCTTCAAGAATATAAAAGTTAAATACTTTTTAGTATAATTAGTATTAATAGTATCATTAACCTTTTAATTTCTAATAGAAACTGTTTAAGAATATACGGAGTATGAGAGCTAGCTAGGAGACTATAGGAGAAGTAGTTATTACTTATTTATTATACTTATTATTACAAATACTAACAAACCTGACACAATAATAAATAACGGTCTTCATATTTGCAGATAAATATTATTAATTACAAGTTCTTAAACTAATAATATGATTTCCAATGGAATTACTTTAGAGTTTAACTAAAAAGATATAATGATTAAATAAGAATTATCAATATGACTTTTATTATTATCATCAATATATCTATATTTGTATTTAGAAGAAATTAAAGTTATTTTAATAATTTAAGAAAAAAAAGAGATCTAGTAATTTGAATTATCAAAAGCTCTTTAGTAAGAGTAAATATGTATTTCATTTTTGAAGTAACTATAATAACTTCAAAGTAAGTTTTAAAAATATGATCGCTTTTCAAATAATAAGACAATTTCTTTTAAAGATCTTACTTTAAGGTATATATTGTCATTATTATATATAAGCGTCTTACTATTACCTCTTTTACTAATAAGAAGTAAAATAGTTTCTTTTTTGCTTTTTCTATAAATATGGAATTGTTAAAAGATATATAAAGAATAGTAGTAGATTCTAGAAGAAATATAAGTAGAAGAAGATATTTTGAAACTCTTATATAAATTAGTAAGCTAATACCGATAGGAAAGAATCTCTTTTACAAAGATATATATTATTTGTAAGCAATAATAATTAATAAATAGAAAAATTAACTTATACAATTGTATAATGAAACTAGTAATTTATATTTAAGTTGAAGCGCTTTCTATCTATAAAAATATAGTTATTAAATATAATCAATATTCTTTGATTCATACATGTATTTCTTTATATGATTAGTATCTATTATCCTCAAAGGTTAGAAGGAATCTTTGAAAGTTATATCATTATTTCAAAAGACTTTTAAAACAATCCGGATTTAAGTTAATTTATAAAATCCATATAAGCGGAAAGAAGCTTAAAAGATTTCTTTCTAAAGAAATGGAATAAGTTAAGAGAAACTGTTAGTTTATCTGGAGGGTAATATATGCCATGTATAGTCTTGCCGTATAAGTGTAAAGTAGTATTCTAATCATTTATTTATTATTATTATTATATTATGTAATATGTAGCACTATATCAAACTCTAGATCTATAGTATAGTAATTACTTATTAATTACTATATATTTAGCTCTAACTAGCACTAGATGCCTAATACTAATTATTAATAATGCGTAGAAGGTATACTACTATATATATAGTAACAGACATAATTACTATATACCTTATAATATAATATAACTAATACTAGTAACTTTTCTTTTAATTATATACTTTAGTATCTATCTATTTACATAAAACATATTACTTTTAGTAATCTATATTTTTTTGCCTTAATAATATTTAATTCCCTATTTATTTATTCTATAAAGATTACTTATCTTTTAATTTAAATTAATATATAATTTGAATTAATAAATCTCTTAGAAATATAATTTGATATACCTTTTATAAAAGTATTAACAATAGTATTATCTCCATTGATCTACTATATTTTATAGAATTTATATTACTTATATAACTATTTTAATATTATAATATTAATTATAAGGCGTTTTTCGTTAGTAATAGTAAGTTCTATAAAGTACTTATAGAGTAAGTATAGGTTAGTATATATAATAGATAGAATTCAAAGCAGCTTTTGATATCAGAGGATTTCCTTAAGTAATATAACTATAATATAGGTAAAATCTATATTAGTTATAATAATATAAATCTTTAAAGTAAATATACTTCTAATAATTCTTTTATTTTAAATAAAAGAATAATATATAAAGTTACTATAAAAGTCGAATTAACTATTACAAATAGTAGTCTCTTAACTAAGAATTATTATGAATTCTAATTAAGACGAAAAGTTAGTTTTATTAGTAAATAAGCTGTTAATAAAAATATACAAATACACTTTAAAGAAGTTGAATAAAGAAAGTTAAGACTATAGTCAGAATATTCAATTTACTACTTCAGATATTTATTGAATATAATAGTCTTATTACTTAAAAGTTATTACTCTTATATTATATAAAACAAATTAAGTAGTATTTCAAATTAGTATATTGAAGGAAGATCTGCCTTATATATATATTATTTAATATATACCTTTTTAGAAATTCTAACTATTATCTATATTTTAATAAAGACTAACTTTTACCTTTAGTACTTTTAATATAAATAGAAGGTGTTGCTCTTAAATAATAGAATCCTTCTATTAAATACTAATAGTACTACTTTTAAGAAGACTATCTTAGGTTTAACTATAAATAAGGCTTTCTAAAATTCCTTATTATTACAATATTAGAAAGTAGTGTCTAAGAAGCTAAAAGTATTATGAGTTTATATATTTCTAAAGCTAGAAGTATTCTCCTTGGGATATAAGATAAAGAAGTATAAGTTATATATCAATGTTTCTATTTATAACTACTTCTTATAATATATAGAATAAATTAGCTACTAATAAGTATTAGTATTAATAAAGCTATATAGTAATTGAATAATAATTATAATAAAGCCTGAGAAGTATAAATCCTTAAAATATAAAAATAGTTTAATTATTATATACCTTATAAGCTCTATTTAACTTATATATAGACTTGTTTAATGTCGCAAATCTATAATATTATGTTATTATACTAGAAGAAAGCTAGAATAATAGTGAGAATTCACTACTAACTACTTCATTAAATCGTTAGTAATTATATTAGTATTTCAAACTTACTATTATTTCTAAAACCTTAGATTATAAATCTTAACTTTTCATATATCCTAAAAATAACTTTATTCTTAACTTTATTAATAATATAAAACTTAAAATACTTATAATTCTTATAAAAGGTAGAATTATATTAAATAATCTCCATAATATTATTAGTAATAATACGCTTAACTTCTTAGTTAATTAATTCTTCAAATAGTAGTCCAAATATAATAATAATACTTTTTAATAGAAGCTAAATATTAATATTATATCTAACTATTCCTTCGCTATAAGATATATTATAGAGTTTAACTCTTAGCTAGAATCTAGAAACGTCAGGTTACCCTTATAGATTATAAAACTGAAAATTAGTTAAATCTAAAATACTTAAAATTAAAATAGCATATTGCTGATTATTCAAATAGGAAGGGAATACTATTGCTAATAATAGTATTATTATTATTCTTTATCATCAAAATAACTTATAGTATTTATTAAGTATTCTCAAGCTTTATAAGAATAGCTATAGATTAACCTAAAGTATTATTGAAAAAGTATATATCTCGATATAATATTAGATTTTCTATAGTAATAATATAAATACTTATAGATTTCTCATAAATATTTTAGGCGTAAGTATTTTAAAAATATTATCTAATAGGATTTCTCAACTACTCTCAAAATATAGTTTGATAATAATACATTAAAACTCTTAGAAATCATAGAATAATTTGTAATGTATATCTTACTATATATAATAAGAAAGTAATATAAACCTTACTAGCTATTCTTCTCTTATTCTCTATATAGAAGGAATTAAAATAATAGAGTTACAACTTAAGAAGTATTAAGGCTATTGTATATTAGTAAAGTAGTATTAATAATATACTTAGTATATTTATGGCAGATTTCTTCTATTATCCTATATATAACATAAATCTGAATAGTGAAATCTGGAAAGAAAGCTTAATCTTCTATAAAGTAAGAGTATACTCTAAAAACAAAGAAAATAAATATAAACCTATTTAACCTAGTCGTATTATTTAATATCTTATATACTACTTAAAGAGATACTTCTCAAGTAGTAGTAAATACCTAACCATAATAAATCTTATATATATAGTAAGAAAATATATAATTCCACTTAATCCTACTAATACTATTATATATCTTAATATAAATAATACAAACTATTAATCCTATTATTTTTACTTCCAATCTAAAGTCTTTAAATTGAAATATTATACCTATATCTATAATAAGAAAATTAAGAAAGCTTTAATATATATTAATCTAATAAACTTTAAAAGCCTCCTATATTACCTTCACTAAGATATTTAGTAAAGCTTAGGTAGTATTAAAAGCTATTATAATATTAATAAAATAAAATATAAGCTAACTATTAATATAGATAGTAGCAATAATGATCTTGAAGTTAAAATTAATATTAGTATAAATAGTAAAATAAAAATATAAAGAAACTATACTACATATTTAATACTAGTAATAATATTTCTTGAATACTTTCAAAGTCTAGTATTTAACTAAATATCCCACCTTATTAAAAATATCATAAAGGTATATAATAAGTAAATATCTAAAATAGTAGGAAACTCTCTATATCTCTATCTCTATAAGATATATAGAAATAATTATTCTCTCCTTATCAAAGAATATCTATAAATACCTCTATTTTCAAACAACTAATATAACCTTCTTATTTGAATAGAATTAATTATAAATATTATTAAATATAATACTAAAACAATCTATATCTATAATATAGAATAAGAAAAAAAGAATATATAATACTATATAGAATATTGTAATACTAAGAAATATAGATATATTAATAATTCTTAATATAGTAATTAGAGAAATACTATTAAAATATATTGTTACTAATTCGCCTTATAGAAATATAATAATTATAGAAAAGTTAACTATCTACTCAAATATTATAAACTAAAAATACTTAGTAGTTGAAAAACTAGTAATACTTAAGTTAGATAAAATACCTTAGAAGATAGTACTTAAACATACCTTTTAAGTATAAATATATATATATATATAAGTTATAGTACTATTTCTTTAGTAATTCTATTACTAGAGGTATCACTTTAAGTAAAAATATAGAATATTGCTTAGTCTTATAAAATTATCATAATTCTATCTCTATTGAGAATAATAAGGTTGTTACTAAAGACTAATATGAAAAACTGTTTAGAAGGAATAAGAATCCTATCTTTAAAATTGTATTATATTTAATATTATATAGTAATACTATTATACTTATTATTTCAAAATAACTTTTAAAGTGATTATTTAGACTATTTATATTCTTATAATTTATAAAGAAGACTTAGTATACTATTATAAAATATATCTTAAAATTAATATTTACCTTATACTAATTGAATAAAATATATCTTTCCTTAAAGAAATATCTTATAGACTCATAACCTATTTTACTATATATATAACACTTCTTATTTTAATAGCTATATAAAAATAAGAAAACAATAAACTCTATCTAATGTAGATAAATATAAGCGTGACAAAATATTATAGTTATAATGTTAATTATTTTATAATATGGCGCCTTGAAAACGCTCTTAAGGGGTATTATATATATAATTAGTTTAGAATCAATTATTAACTAATTTCTAATTATTATCTCTGCTATTCCAAGTATATTATAAATTTGAAATTAATATAATGTTACTTATAGCTAATCATAACTAGTTATTAAAACTCTGAAAAGTTACTATAAGACTAAAGAAAGTTAATTAGTATTCTAATATATTCTAATATATATTTATAAGTTAGAAGTAGAATACTATATCTATATGGGGATTTAGTAAGAAGGCTTTCTAAATTGATATAAACCTCAATATAAAAGCCTTAAAAACTTCCTTTTTAATTCTCTTTAGCATTTTTAACTAAAATACTTCGAAAAGTAGTAATTTACTTATCAGAAAGATATAATTATCAATACTCATTATTTTCAAAGTAGGTTTTAATATAGCAAGTTATTTGTTTAAAATATAAGTTAAAAATAAAGTCACTCAAATACTCAAAATTATACTTAAACGCCTAATCTTCTACTATAATTAAAAATCTACCAACTTATATAAAATATGAAATATCAAACTTAAAGTAGTAATTATAAAGATTATACATTTGTATTTTAAATATATCATATAAGTCTTTACTATACTTTATACTTTATTATATAGCTTTATAAAGGCTATAGTATGCTTAGCTAAAGTATGATCAAAAGGAGTAATAGAAATAATATATAAGGGATATTTAAGTTACCTTAAGAGTAATAAGTTATTATATTTATCATATACCTCCTATATATAGGGAGGCTCTATATTAATAAGGCTATATATTAATCAGGCTAATAAAAAAAGCTAAGGGTATAATCTTAATACTAACGATATTATAATTAACTAGCTATACTACTACTATCCTTCTTTAACTACTTTTAGGGAGGCTATAGTAAGTTATATATATTAAACTTCAGGTTTAACCTTACAGAAAAATAACTTGATATATTATTTAATAGACATATTAGCCTTAAAGAGCTCTAGGAAATACTTAATATTTATTTAAAAAGTTAGGTATTATTCCCTAAAGTCTTTAATATCATTATTACCCTAAGTATTAAAGTCTTCCTATTAAATAAGGTAGACTAAGATATTATATTTATAGTCACTACTTATATTAACTTTAATTTTATAGTAAATAAAATAGTCTTAAAAATAGTAGATTACTATAATATTACTAAATTGCTAAGTAGATTCAAACTCCTTTTTTAAATCTCTCTAAAATATTTAAAAGAACTCTTAGTATTAAGTTAAATATAGTATTAAGGTGGCTAAAACCGTAGTAGTAGGTAGCTAAGCAGTCGACCTACTTATTTAGGCTAATAAAAACAGAAAGATTATTATATAGATTTATCCCTATAGTATATAGTATATATATATATATAGTATAACCTAACCTAAATATAGATATTATAAATAGAAATAACTAGTTATATACTATTTATATAATTAATTAATTATAATATCTACTAGTTATAAATTAATACTAATTAATCATATTTTACTACTACTAATACTATTTACTACTATTTAACTATAGATTAATAAGAAATAATCTAAAGAGATGAAATTATAATACTTCTTAAGAAAATCTTTAGAAGTCTATATAGTAAAAATAGATAGACTTAAAGCTATTATAACTAGATATTATCTTAAAATATTAATATAACTTCTAGAAGTCTTTATAGTAAAAATAAAAAGGAAAGTAAATTTATAACAACTTATTAACATAATATTAATTATTTGTATCACATAATATATTAATAATTCAAATGCCTATTAACTCGCTAAAGTAAAAAGTATAATAAAAAATATAATAAGATTAATATAAGTAAAAGAGAAAGATTTATAATAAATCGTTATCTCTTACTGCCATTTGCTAATATCCTATATATATTTAATAGATAAAGAGATAATAAGGAGTCAACTTAATAACTATAATAATATAAAAAACCTCCTCCTAATAAAAACAACTTAAAGAATAATATTTAAAACTTAATCTAACCGTTAGAATTCAAACTACAACTAATAAAAGAGGAGGAATTTTAAAAAACAACCTTATTTTATTTAATAAGGAGATCCTAAGAAATAATATAAAGAAGCTGGCAATAGAAAAATGATAATAATATTTGAAATATATTCCCTCTATATAATATATATTTATAGTAAATATCTTGTAAAAATCTAGAGAACTAGTAAGTTTATAGTATTATAATAAACAATATTAAAATTAAGAATATTATAAAATTGTTATCTAATATTCCTATTTCTAAATATTCCCTAAGTATTTACTTATATATTAATAATATGAGAAGACTAATAGATATTACTTACTAAATAATATAAGAAGAATTAGTAAATATTAAGATATATTACTATTTAGCTAAATATAGTTATTAAAAAAAGAGATTAAGAGGGGAAAAACTCCTAATAGCTAATAATAAAACTTAAGGTATAAAAAAGGAAGATAAATATAAGAGATAGTATAAGAAGGAATTACTATATATTAATTTAAGATAATAGATATTACTTCCTATTTACTAAGTATAATAGCTATTATTTTTAAAACTATCTTCTATAAAATACTAAGAAGAAACATTTTTCTATTTACTAGTTATCATATATAATAACAACTCATAATACTTAGTTTCTATTTCCTATTACTTCTATCTACTACTAGTAATATATTTATATAACTATAATATATAATTATACGAAACAGATTAATTTAATAATTATAATAACTTCTTCCCAAACTCCAGCTAATAATATCATCCTATGAATATTATCAAATATATTATTAAATATAATAACTAGATAGAAGTCTACCTTAAGAAATTATTAAGAATTACTAGAAATTTAAATTAAGAGATATATATAGGGTTCTATTAGAAGAGGACTTCTACTTAATAGTTATAATTTATTTAATAAGTATATATACTTCTAAAACTATAGTTCTTAGAGAAATACTTATAATTAAAATATAATAAAATTATACTAACTATAGATATTCTCCTAACTAATTACTTTAAACTATATCTTCCTTATTAAACCCTATTAATAATCCTAGAGAAATATAGAATAATTAGAATATAGTAACTTATATTAATAAGTATAAAAAAGTATTTTAATAGATTGAAATAAGGATATTAATTAGTATATATTAGAAAGTTATATCTAAATAGTAAGCAGAATAAATTATACCTTCTAATAGAAATATAAATATTAATAATATATATATCTATTATTATTTATAAGTATAAAAAGAATAAGACTTCTATTTTGAAATTTATAAAATACTTATTAAAAAGCCTTTTAAAACTAAGAAGAAGTATACTTTAGTATAATAAAAAGAGGAGTATTATAATTACTTGAACATTATCTTATTAGTAGAAGAATATACTTCCCTATAAGTAAAAAGACTATAAAGGAGAAATTAATAGAAATACTTAATAAAAATATATTAATCTAATAGATAGTAGAGAGTATGAAAGTTAATTAGAAGAATTATTATTATTTAAAATAAGAAATTAAAAAAAGCCTAAAGTACATGAAATAACTCCTGAAAATTGAAAGGTTTATGCTTATTAAGAGCTAATCACCTTCTATACTAGAAAGCTTAAGAATAGAAATAATTCTAATATAATTAATACTATTAATATTAATGAATAAAAGTATATTAATACTGAGCTTATAACTAGCTAAATTAAACACTTAGATAATTATATCTATATAAAATCCTATTATAAGGAATAATTCTAATATAAAAGAATAGTAATAAGTAGAATTATAAGAACCCTTAAAACTATATATATACTTCAGGGGAAGCTGCTAGATATCCCTAAAAAATATATTATCTTCAGTTAACTTTATAAGAAAATCAAAATATTATTTAGCAAAATATACTAATTAAGTAATAAATATATAGATAAGGATTATAATGTCTTTAAAGATAAGATATAGATATTTATAACTAGATATATTAGCTATAATATTGAATAAAATTCTATAGGAAGAATATTTAATAATATACTAACTAGGTAAGTATATTTATATTATAAGATATTAATTATATTAATTTAAAATAGCCTCTTAATTACCTAAATAGCTATCATAATTAGAGACAAATTTTAAACCCCTATAATCTATTATAAGTACTATAGGGAATAAAATAATATAAACCTTAAGATATTTACTAAAGATTATAACTATATTAATATAATCAAAATATTTAAAATAATAATAATAAGGATTAATACACTTAAATATATCTATTTAAATCTTTACAATCTGAAAGAGAAAGTTAATAAAAAGATATATATATCTATAAACTAAATATATAATATAATTAACACTTTTTATAATATTATTAATAAGGTAAGACTAACTATTAATAAGTTATATAAATAGATTATAGAAATCCTCAGAAGCTAATAATAATAATTTAAGTAAAGAAATAATTATATTATAAATTATAATTAACTCCTAGCTAACTATATATATAATAGCTAAAAATATAATTAATACTTTAACTATTAATGACTATATCAACCTCTATATTAATTAGATAATAGTAATACCTTAAGGCTATTTTATAAGAAATCTTAAGGTAGAAATAAATATAGTAAATATTAGGTATATATAAAATTATTAATTGAATACTAATTAATAAGGTATATTAATAAAGAATATAAAATAGTAGTATTATACTTCAAGAAGGTATTTATTATTAATATAGAATTAGTAATAGAAATTACTATATATTTTAATAATACTATACTAATAGAAATAACTATAGAAATATTATATAGTAATATAAGTAAAATATTAGATAAGGATTTTATAGTAATCTACTTTATAACTACAAGTAGTAGAAATAGAATAATTAATCTAAAAAGGCTTATAGAATTCCTCTAGAATTATATTTAGTATTACTCTATAATACTAGTTAAATTAGAAGTTTTCCTAATTTTAAAATTCTCTAAAGTTATATTTAAAAGTATCCTCCCAAATATAGGAATAAGAAAACTATTTATAAAGAATATATAATAATTAAAAACCCTCTAGAGAATTATACTTTATATTTAGCTTAATAAAGTTAATTTAAAAATAAATATAAGGTTTAGAAATAAATAAAGTATTATAAGTTTTAGTTTAATCTAAATATCTACACTTTTTAGAAATATCAACTTTAATATTATATCTATAACTATCCTATTTCTTCTTAGTCTCCCCAATATAAATTAACTTTAAATCTATTTTAATAACTCTAATAATTAAACTAAATAGAAAGAAGTATTATTATTTATGGAAAGATATAATAGATACTTATAGTTCTTAGTTTAAAAAAGTCCTTATAATAGAATTATTAACTTTTTTATAGAAATAGAAATATAGTAACTATATAAGAAATTCAACTACCCTAAAATCCAAAAGTGAAATAATATTCTTAATAGGATAAGCCAAACTATAACTACTAATAATATTAAAGTAATTATAAAAGACTACTACTAATATTAAATAAATAGTAAGATACTAAATTAATTCAAATTCAGCCTTAAGAATAACTATAGGTTTAATATAGAAATTATTATTNAATATTATATACCTTAATAGTAATAAGCTTATACTATATATAGTTAATATATTAATAGTATTTATAACTATAAGATTCATAAGGAATATTTCTATAAAAAATATATAATATATATTAAAAGTATATTAAATCGATATATATTAAGATCCCCTAGATAGAATTATTATTAATACAAAATATAACTTTACTACTAAAGACTTCAAGTAAAAAACTAATAGTATAAATAGCAAAATAAGAATTATACTAATTAAAACCTATAACAATATTAGCAAAATTAAATCATACTATACCCCCTTATAAAAAATATATAAAATTATATATAATAAAACACTAAAAGTACTAAGAAATAAGGTACTCCAAAGTATTATTAAAATAATTAGTAACACTAATAACTCTAATAGCCTCATACTAACCCTACTTATCTTCAAAATATACTTATACTTTAATATAATATTACTACTATCTCTAGATATAATAAAACATATAGTAATTATCTATAAAGCAATAGAGGAAATATATAAAATCTATATATAGTATCAGATTTTAAATATCCTAAGTATATATAATAATCCCTCTATAATATCTATCTACTAACTCTTACTATAATTAGATATATATATCTACTAAAAATATTAGAATTAAACTAAACCTTTTAGATTTATATTAATTAATAGGGAAATATATATTATAGAAATAAAAAGAAGGCCTAATACTTTCTAAATAATAATAATCAAGCTATACTACTAACTTCAAGCTAAAAATAATAATAATAAAAATCTTTATAATAATAAAGTTGAAGAAGGAGTTTAACTTAAAGAAATAATCATAATAAGAATACTTAAAGAAGAATTAAAACGATAAAAACAACTATATAAAAGTAATATCTTTATTATAAAAACTAGTCTTTCTAATGCTATATAGTATAACATCTACCTTATAATAAAAGATATAGAAATACTAATTAAAACTATACATCTCTATTAATATAACCTTATTATAATATTAGATAAACTTTTTAAAAGGTTATATATAATAGAATAAGAAACCTTCTTAATAAAAAGAATATTATATTTTAAATACTTTAATATTTAAAAATATAGGTAAATAAAAATCTTTAGTTTTACATTTATTAATAAAGTTAAGAATACTNATAATATATTATATAAAAGGTCACACTTAATTATTAAGAGATTTAATAATTAGGAGAAAACTAATATCCTCATACAATTATTAATAATACAACAAATTAACTATTACCTTATAGTAATACTATTAGTAATACTATATTCTAATACTCCTATAGAAGTCTACTTCTACAATATCCCTTAAGTATATATATAAATAGAAATACTACTAAATTATCTCATTTTAATAAAACTATCTATTAGCCTATAGTAAGTATATCTAAAAAGTATAATTATTATTATTATTAAGCTACTATATAGCCTTATAGAGTTAGGCATATATTAATATATAATATATTCTAATTATTATAAACAAAAACTAAAAATAAAAATTTTATTATATAACTTATACCTTATAATCTCTAGGATAAATAATTTATATTTCAATATTATAAGTATATAGATAGATAATACCCTTAGCTTCTACTTATCTAAATTTAATAATAAAGAAGAAGAAAAACTCTAATAAATAGGATTTATAATAAAGCTAAAGTTAATACTTAAAAATAAAAAGGTTCTTACTTTTAATAGAAATATAATAACTTTTAAAAGTAATAATAATATAACCTTTATTTAAAAAACCTAGAATAAAAATATGAAACTTATTAACTATACTTCTAGTAAAATAAAGTCAATATATATTAAATAATAAGTATAAGAAGTATATATAACTTCTATATACTAACTAGAAGTATATTTTAACTTTTCTATTATAGCTTAATACTAAGACCTAATAAAAGAAGATATTAAGAGACTTCATAAATACCTTATATAACAAATAAATAACTTAAAGTAAAATCTAATATTCATCCCTACTAAAATGAAAAAGATAAAACTCTATATCTTTATTAATAAATCCTTTACTAATAATAAAAATATAATATCCCAGCTAGAATTTATTATTATCCTAAAAATAAAAAGAAATAATAAGAATAATAATACTTTTAAACTTAAAAATAGTATTATATACTTCTTTTCTACTAAATTCAAAAGAATTATATAAAACATACTAACCTCTAAAATTTATAATATAACTATAAGAATTAATATAAAATATATAATTTCTACTATTTTTAGGCAAATAACTAAATATATAAAAATATTAATAATACTAATAGTAATTTATACTAACTCTTATTCTTTCTATAAATACCTTATAAAATTAAGTATTACTAAAAAAGAATACTTTATAATTAGAATTATAGCATTCTAATAATTATATAAGTAAAAGGAGATCCTTAAAATCCATTAAATCAACAGTAAAGATAACTTTATAAATAGTCTAACTAAGAAATCTAATAATTAAACCCTTAAAGAATTTATAATAACAAATAAAGCGATAATATAAATAGAGAGATAAATTATAAGAGCTACTAATAGTAATAAGAAGAAGAAATAAAGGCAAAAAAAGCATATAAAATAATAAGAAGAAGGCAATAGAAAGAGAAGAAGGCATATTATAACAGGAGCCTAAAGTACCTAATACAGTATTAAACAAAAAGGCGTATTTTTATAGAGAAATACTATTTATAGTATTTTTATAATTTTTAACGCATTCAAAAAGACTTATACAACTAGAAGTAATTTTACGCTTATTTTGCATTTTACACTATTTTTACATTTTATACTATCTTTACGTTTTATACTACTTTTACGTTTTATACTAATTTTATTATTTAATACGCTTTAGCTATAAAAGAGAGTATTACTAGTATTAAGTTAAATATAATACCGAAGTAGCTAAAGCTATAGTAGTAGGTAACTAAGTAGTCAACCTACTTATTTAGACTAATAAGAATAAAGGGATTATTATATAGATTTAACCCTATGATATATAACATATATATATATACTATAACCTAGATATAGATATTACGAATAGAGACAACTAGTTATATATTATTTATACAATTAATTAATTACAATGCTTACTAGTTATAAACTAACACTTAGCTATATATCTATATATATTTATTAGAAGCTATATAGTAAGCTAAGAAAGCTAAAACTCTAGAAATATTATTTATTAATAAGTTAGTATAGTTAATCTCTTAGATATTCACAAAGAAGTCTATATTTATATAATAGAAGAATTTCACAAATAATACAATACCTATTTTAAATATTATTTACCTTAAAGAAGTTTCGAATACTTTAAAGTAGTATTTTAACTTTAAGAATAATATTAGATATTTTATTAAAGGTAAAGGCTTTTTTGAGTATAGTAATATTATCATTTTTAATCAGGTCTATAAGAAAAGGAAAAATCGAAACAAGTATTTTTAAAAAGCCTTAGAAATCTCTTAAAAATAAGAAGCTAGGAATACTATAATCCCTAATACTACAAAAGTCTAGTAATACTCTAAAAGGTTATTATATTTACTAAATATATTCTAGTAAGCGACTATATGAGGCATATAGTTAATTTATTAATAGTATTATGGGGAGTATTTTCTTTCAAATTATAATAAAGATATATAGTCAACTCTTTAATAGTAAAGTCTATAAGAAGTTAGTATATAATATAAAAGCTCCTAGCGGGGTCTTAAAATAAGGAGGAGTCTAAAATATCCAAATAATAAATCTTATAATCTTTTATTTTATATAGACTTTAGGTATAGGATTTTTAATTACTTCTTCTATTATAATAGGCCTTATTAGCTTATAGTATAATAGAAATAGAAAGATTAACTACTAATTGGTATTAGTTTATATAAAGAGTAATATATACTATATATAATCTTAGTATATAGGTATAAAGTAGTATTGTAATTATTTATTATTATTATTAATATATTATATAGTATATAGCGTTATAAAAAGCTCTAGATTTATAATACAGATATTACTTATTAATTACTACGCATTTAGCTATAACTAGTACTAAATACCTAGTATTTATTACTAGTAGGGCGTAGAAGGTATATTGCTGTCTATATAGTAACGCGTATGGTTATTACATACCTTATAGTATGGCGTAACCGACAGAAATATACTTTATATATATATATAGAATATTTCGAAATAATACATAATATATTACAAATACATAGTACATTACTCACTAAATATTACAGATTTAAGTATATTATAGGTACTTATAATATATGAAATCTTTTACCTTATATATATATTTGCATTTATAATATAATAGTTCTCAAAGACTTATATTTATATTATATTATAAATATATGTAATTGTATTTATAGTATTTGTAATATATTATATTTCTAATAATGTATAAAAAGATTCAATAGAGTTTGTAGAGTTTTATATATTGAGCCCCTCCGCTTAATAGGTAGTTTTATATACTACTTAATAAATAATCTCTATAATAAGAAAATACCTAGTTATATATTATAGCTTATATATATCTCTCTAGGTAAATATAATTAAAAAGACCTAGTAGTATAACTATTAGTTTAGACTTAGTTCTAATCTAGAAGCTGGTATAAGCTTTATAATAGTCTATATAGTAGTAGCTTCGAAGTATTAAACTTACTATAGTAGTACTTATAATATTAACTCACACTAGCTGGATACTAATAACGCTACCGGCTCACCTTAATAATACTATTACTAAAATGATTCAATTAAATTATTTAGTAAGTAAATCTCTTATATTTTATATATAGTATTAACCTTAATATTGAAATTAATAGCGTATTATTTTTCCTGAATTACTTATATCAAGACTACTATATTTTGATAATATTACAAAATTAGATTTCTCTATTCTAATAAATTTCTATTCTTTCAACTATAATAATTTCATATTTGTTACAATTCACTCTACTTTTAGTAATAATAATATAATTAATATTGATAGTTTGAATTTACTATATTATGGTATAAACAATACAATTATATTATATATATTTATATTTATAATGTATTAGAATTTTAAATATTATAAGAATACATATATATATTAGTAATAATATATAATATATTATAAATATATATATTTGGATTTGTATTCAATATATTTGTACTATCGTCTTACTCTATATATATATATATATTTTATAGAATATATGAATAGAATCGAATGAAATCTCAAGTGCTTCTATAGCCTTTTAAGCTATTTTAAATTAAATAATAATAATACGATTAATTTAATAATACTTCCTAATAGATTTAGACATATTTAGCTAGTAGACTACTTTTACTATATATAATTAGGGGGTAAGATCTAGTATGTATTATATGTAACTAAATATGGCTATAGGCACCGCATGAGGCTTTATTTCAAGCAATTTAAATAAGGTGAGATCTATAGAGATAGTACTAGTACCTAAGGTTTAATTAGTATAAATTCTATCTTTTAAGTATATTAGTCTTAATATACCCTGTTAGCCTTAAGAATTCTACTTATAAGTTAGCTTTTTTAGATAATACTAATTAAACGTTCTATTTATATCTTATAAGAGGCTTTTTTTATCATCTTATTATTCTTATTGAATTTCTATTCTTATAATAAGAAGAATAATAGTCTTATTTAAGAGCTATTTAGATACTTCTTATTAACTAGAAAGTATTTCTAATACTACTAAGCTTTTCATTTAACTTTATTATTACTATAACTTGAGATCTATAAATCCTAATTAATAGTTAAAAGTTTTATAAGGACTTTTAAATATTAGAGGTTTTTCTTAAAATTCTTTTTCTTATTATAACTGTAAAGATATTTAATTAATCTATTATATTAATCTAAATAATAGAAAGATCAAATTAATAATTCTAGAGAAACTTTATAAAATTATTAATTATTTAGTTACCTTTACTGTATATGGAGAATAGTATCTAAGCTTGTTATCTTATATATAGATTTCACTATAGATCTTACTTAAAAATAGTATTTATATTAATACTAGCTTATAACTAGTTAAAATAGTAATAAGATTACTTATTATTATAAATAATTATACTTCTAGTTCTAATATTTCATCCTATAGTAGTAGAAGACTTCGTAGTAATACTTAGAGAGAGTTTTATTAAGATTAAGGCTTAATATATATAGCTAAAAGTAACTATTAAGGTTATAAGGTTAAGATTTTTGTAAACCTCTTAAAGATAGGATCAAATAGAGCGTTAAAAGCTAGGTATTCTGTAACTTATCACTTTTCTATATTCTTTAGAATAATTAATTTTAAAGTCTCCTAAAAGTATATATTTGAATTTAAAATACTTCTAGAAAGCGTCTTATTATAATTAATAATTATTATGGTTGTATTAAAGGTCTTTGATCTATTTAAAGTTATATACCTCTTGGGAACCCTTTAAAGGAAACTATACCTAGTAGTTAGCTCTTACCTTATTTACCCTATAGATATTACTAGTACTAAGGAACTAGTTTAAAATAGAGAAAACCTTGAGTAGTAAATATAACTGATTAATATGATTACTAATAGATATAGAAAGTATATTATGAAGGGAAAGTATAGGCTTATATCTATTATAATTACTCTTCAAAAGATTATAATAAGTTATTATATAATACTTACTACTAGCTAGTATTATCTATTACTAGCTATTAGTTATTACTAGCTATTAAATAACTATTAGTAAGAGCTAATAGTTAGGAGTAATTACTATACTTAGTTTATAGAACTAGAAGGTTTATAACTACTAGTTATACTTACTTACTATAGGATTTAAACTTATTACTCTTACTATAAAATAGTAGAAGCTAGCTACATGTTAAACTACTACGTCAAGCGGGTATAATTAATAGTTGTAAATATCTATATATTATAATTTTATATATAATTATACTATTTTAATAATTATAGAATATTTTATTTACTAATGATTATATTAGATTTAAATAGTAGGGTGAGGTTTATATATCCTATGTCTATTAAATATATTTATGATAAAACCTATTTAGAATATAAGAATAAAGTAGTCAGTAAAGGTAACCTCTCAAGTAGCTTGAGATAATACTAAAAGCTTCATTTTAATTATTAAAATAGTAATAATATTTTATTTATTAACTTATTATTTTATTGGGCTTGTAAAGGGATATATAGTATATACTTAAGAATTCTTTTAATTATTACTACTATTTATGAAGTTAATATATATAATAATTATAAAACGATTAAATAGATTATTAGCCTTATAGTTAAGTTTAAAATAGAAGTTCTTTATCTTATTAAGATATTATATTATTTATTTAGTTTCTATATAATAGTTATATAAAGAGGAATCATTGAAATATAATAATCAGCTTATTATATAAGCAATATTTAATCTTATTATAACTATAATTTAGTTAGTAGAACTAATATCTTATTAATAAAGATTAATCTCTATATAAAAGGTTTAATTATACTATAAAACGAGTTCCTTGGATTTTAGAAAGATTTCAAAGTATTTAATATATTATATATACTTTATAAAGTAGCTAAGAAGTTTTTTAATATATACTATTCATAAGAGCTATAGTTATTATACTATTTAATCTCAAATAACCTTAATATTAAGAAACTCCTATAAGTCCTTACCTATCTTAACGTAATATTTCTATTCAAGGTTTACTAATAATATAAATACTTTAGATATATCTTTTAAAAGAAAAGAAAGTATATAATTGTAAATATAAAAGAAGAAGATAATCTATCTTTTAAATTAATGAAATAGCTTTTCTATAGTAAGGTTGAAATTAAGATATTTAAGACTTATTTTTATGTCGTATTATTATAAGAGAGGATTTTCTAAACCTCATATAGTATTTTATTAAAGTAATATATTCTGTCTAATATTTAGTAATCTAATAGTATTTCTATATAAATAATCTTATTAAATATTATATATATAAGGGTAATAATCATATTATATTAAACTAATTTAAAATCAAAATAATTAGTAATTACTATAAAGATTTAAAATAATATACCTATTAGAATAATTATATAAATCTAATATTTTTCTTATAACCATCAATTTCTATAGATAATTAGTTGAGTTTTAACTTTTAAGAGATATTTGTATTTATTAAACTTATAAATATAGAATTTAATAGTAATTCAAAACTTTTAAACTCCTTATAAAAGTCTTATTAATCTTATTCTAAAAAGAGAATTTAATATAATTCTTAAGATAAGCCTATTTAGCTATTATTATAACTTTAATATATAAATAAATAAATATTATGAAGTGAGATATAGATAATAATGATAACTTCTTTATAACACTCTTGAAATAAGAGTTTCTACTTCTCTATATTTTGAATACTTTCTATTAGAGTTCTAGCTATTTAACTACTACACATATTTATCCTAATAACCTATTTTAAGTATTTAAAGGCTTAAGTATTCTCTTTTACTCCTATAACTCTATATTTTGTATTCATTATAGAAAGTCAATTATAAGAGTTAAGATTATACTATCTTAATTATTTATACTCTAAATTAACTAAACTATAATACTAGAATATTTAGTAAATAGGCTACCTAGGAGCCTGAATATAATAGAGCTAAAGGCCCTATATAACGTAAGGTTAACTTTTCTAAAAATAAACTCTATTTAGATATTAATACTACAAAATTCCCTACTTCCTATAGAATCTAAACTTCTTATTATTATTACTATTTATATTAATATTAGTACTATTCTTAAATATTACTTTAAATAACTTATTTTTCAATAATTAAGAATTATTAATTCTCCTTAACCTTTTACTAATTACTTATTACTAATTTAATAAGTTATAAATCTGATTTTAAATTAATTTCTCTCTTTATTTTATATCCCTATTTATACTTCTCATTAATATTAATATCTATATCGTTATCAATACCTATTTAGGTTATATTAGAAATTATACTAATTAACCTTAAGTTTCTCTATACCTATCTATTTATATAAAATCTCTCTTAATTATTTATATAGAACTCTATATCCTATTCCTTTTATATCTATTTTAACTAATTAATTAATTCCCCTTATTAATTAATTAATTAAATACTAGATAAATCTATAAAGAGATTATGCTAATTAGGATCATAAGCTTATTATTAAACTAGTAAAGAAGATAGTTAAATAGTATAAGCTAAAAGTCTCTTATATTTTGAATCTATCAAAGCCTTCTATAAACTAACCTTTAGGTCTATTAAAACGTTTTATAAACTAGTTCTTAAATCTATTAAAACCTTTATAAATTAGAATTCTAAGTCTATTAAAACCTTTAAAAATTAAAACTTCTAATTATTTCTAATCTTTATAGAAAGATATTTCTTATGAGATTTAAACTCTAGACTACTATAAGTTATAAGAGTATTAATTTATTAATATACTATTAAGCTATATTATTATCAATCTTTTAGTTAATAATAGGTTATTAGAATCAAACCCTAAGTATCTTAATTCTACTTTAGAATTTGAATTAATCCTTTATTAAATAACTATTTTACTTTTTTAAATTATTATCTAAAAATACAAGTAATTCTAAGTTATATTTTATCTTTAAGTTAAAAAGGACGCAGAATTATAGTATTTAGTTTATCTATATAAAGGTTTTACTCATTAGTAAAGATATTTTCATAGATTTAATTAAACCTATTTCTAAAAATAATACTAATAAGTATAATTAAGCTCTTCATTATATATAGTTAAATAATAAAGATAATCCATTAAGAATTATTAGAAATAATACTAATACTTTTAATATATTTAGTTATTTAAATAGAAATCTATAAACTAACTAGTCTTTCTAATAAATTTATTATTTATAAAAAGCTTTTTAATATTACCCTTAATAATTTTGAATCTATAGAACAATATCTAAATAAGATAAAAGAATGTATTAATAACCTTTCTTATAATAAGGCTAAACTATCTAACTAAGTTATTATTATTTATATTCTTAATAGTGTAGATAAAGATTATAAAGGTTTTATTATTTTAATTATTTGAAATCTTCAATCTAATAAGAATTCTTATAAATTAGATTCCCTATTTTCTAATTTATTAGATACATTTAAAAGGAAAACCTAGATTTCTTCAGTTAATTTCATAACTAAAAAGAATTTTAAGAATAGAATTATTAAGTAGTCTTCTCTTAAAATTATTCAAAAACCCTAAGAAAATAGAAAGTACTTTCTATAATTACTATAAAAAACCAACTATACTAAGGAAAACTATTTTAGTCTTTATCTTAAAAAAGCTCCTATTAAAATAAAATCTAAAACTAATAAGATTCCTCCTGGATCTTCTAAACAAAAAGAATTCAGAGTTAATTAATATTATTTTAACTTAAGAAGAAGCAGTTAAAGAAATCTCTAGTAATATAACTAAAAGTCTTATATAATTTAATTCTAATACTAAAAGAACTAAAAAAAGAAGATAAAGAGAAAAGTATTAAGTTTAGAAATATAACTCTAACTCAACCTTCTCTTAAAAGAACTTTCACTAAAAAGACTTTTACTAAAAAAACTCTAAATACTTCAATCTCTAAGAAATTTTAATAAGTTGGAAATTCTATTATATAAATTGAAACTATTTCATTCTGTATCAATACTAGAACTACTATTCATATAATTAAAAACCACAATCCTTTAATTAATAAAACCAAGACTCTTTTGCCTATTAAGTAGGAAAATATTAAAAGAGTTACTTTAACTATAAAAGGTAATATGAAGATTATCTTAAATAATATTAAATAACTTTTATATAACATTTATTATATATTACAACTAAATATCAACCTATTAAATCAATTTAAACTTAATTTAATAAGAATATTATCTATCTTCTTTAATAAACCTATACTATATAATACTAAGTAGAATAGACTCTTATTTATAAAAACCAAAGTTAATAACCTTTTTAAAATTTAGAATCCCTATTCAATTAAAACAAATAGTTCTTTATACTAATATTACTAATATTAATAACTGAAAACTATAAGATAATATAATAAACTATACTAGTAATATTACTAAGTTAATTGAGAATATAATAAATAATATTAGTTTTAAGTATTTAAAGAGTAATAAACTACCTACTTATAAAGCCTATCTCAAAGGTAAGTCTACTAATAAGATTAATAGAAATCTAAACACTTTTAAAAAGTTTGAATTTCTTAATTATATTAATTCAAATCTTTATAAACCTATTTTACTAGAAACTCATAAGTACTATAAATACTTAGTCTTATTTATAGATAAATATAGTAGACTTATCTAGGAAACATTATTAAGAAGTAAAAATTCTAAAGAAGTTATTTTAGCTTTTAAAAAGTTTATTAATATAACTAATAATAATAATAATTAAAGAATTAAGGAAGTTAATATAGATAGTAGCTATAAGTTCTCTAAGAATATAATTAAAATCATTTATCTTAATAATAATATTATTTATAATATTCAGCTACCTTATATTTATAAGCCTAATAGCTTAATTAAGGAAACTATAAGGATTCTAATTAATAAAACTAGAACTTTTCTCTATAACTCTAATTTACCTTTATACTTTTAGAAGTTAGCTATAGTAACTTCTATCTATATTTATAATAGATCACCTTATTCTTCTATTAAATTCAAAACTCCATATAAATTAAAGAATAAAAAGAAACCTTTTATTAGTAATATAAAGGTTTAAAGTAATATCTACTACTATAAAGTTAAGAGTAAATACTCTAAGAAGCTAAATTTAAAAATAAAAAAAAGTATTATAATTACTTATAATTATAACCTATTTAGTTTAGAATTTTCAAACCTATAATACTATTAAGTCTAGGGATATAGATATTCTTAAAAGCTAATTTAAATCTTAATAAAAAGAAGAATTATCTATTTTTAATAATATTATAACTACTAAGTCTCATTAACTTAGTATTAAAAATAAGTCTAACTAACTTAATTCTAGTTATTCTTCTTAGAATCTAATTATTATTAAGTCTAATAGAATTTATAATTCTATTATATATATATTAATCATTCTCTTCTTCTTGATAAGATTAATAATAATAATAGTAATTTAGACTTTTATCCTAATAAGCAAGTAAATAGTTTCTCTATAATTTATTCCAATAGGATTATAAATAATAATAAGAACTTTAATTAAACGTCTACTATATCTATAGAATTTCCTTTTTTAAATCTAGAAATTAAAAGGAATTTTAAATAGTATTTATATAAAAAGAATATACTCCTTATAGTTAGAAACTATCCTTCTTTAGTTCTTTATACTAATTATAGTTAATTTAATTATATGAATAACGTATTTATTAGTAAATATAGTAATTTTCATATTACTAAGTATATATTATTAGTTAATATTCTAGACGAACTAACTCCTTTTTTAAAAGCTATAAGTTCCTAATTTAGTAATAGCTAGATTCAGACTATAAATCAAGAAGTTAAATCTATTAAATCTATAGAAGTTTAGATTATTATATTACTACTTAATATTTCTTTTACTAAAAAGAATAATGTTAATATATTAAGGGGTAGATAAGTTTATAAAATAAAACCTAATAATTAGGATTCTAAGAATCCTATATATAGAACTAGATAGATCACTTGAGGTTTTAAGTAGTACTTTAGTCTTAATTATTTAGAAACTTCAAATACTGTTTATAAACCTAAACGTTATAAATATATATTAATTATATCTATTTATTATAACTAGATTTTAATTCAGTATAATATTACTATTATATTTATTTATATAAAAGTAGATAAAAGAATATATATTAGATTACTTATGAGTTATATTTATGATAAAAGTTCCAAAAGTTTAGTTTATAATACTTACTATAAAAATCAGCTTTTTCTTTATTTATTAAATAAGGCTTTATATAGGTTAAAATAGAACTCTAGACTTTAGTATTCATATTTTAAATCTATTTTATATAAGATTGGTTTTAAAATATCTCCCTCAAATGAAGAAATATTTATACTTAATATTACTCTTAATAAAAGTAAATATTTAGCTATTTTAATATGTTATATTAATAATATACTATTAGGAGCTAATGATTCTATTATTTTAGAGTATATTTATAATAATCTTAAAAGAATATAAAAATCTAAAATCTAAGAGAGCTTAATACCTTTTCAGGCAATGATTTAATTATTAACTATGAGAATAAAAGTATAGAAAGAAATTAGTTTAAATACATTAATAAAGTTCTTACTAAATTTAATAAAAAGAATGTCTATAGTTTTAATATTCTAATAGATAATAAAGCTAAAGTCTTTATTAATAAAAATAATACTACTAAAGAAGAAATATTAGAATATTGAAAAGAAATAAGAACTTTATTATATTAAGGTTTAAAAACTAGGCTAGATATTATTCTAATTATTACCTCCTACTTTTAACTTTCTTTGAATCTTTTTAAAAACTATTTCGTTACTTACAATAAGATATAGGGTTATTCAAAAGAAAAACACCTAATTATAGATTAATTTATAATTATAACAATCTTAATCCTTTTTATTTATTCAAGTTTATAGACTTAGATTAAGCTGGAGATATTAATAATAGAAAATCTACTTCAGCTTAAATATCTTACTTAGATTTTTATAATATTATAGATTATAATTTAGCTAAATAAAATACAGTAGCTTTATCTACTTATAAAACTAAATATATAACTCTAGTAGATATTACTAAAGAAGCTATTTATTTATATAATAATTATAGTCTTATTAAGAAAACTTTAGGATTTAAAGCTATGAATAAACTAATTATCTTTATAGATAATTAATTAGCTAAAAGATTTGCTGAATATACTGAATTCTATAACAAGGCTAAATATATTTATATTCATTATTACTATATGAGAAATCTTATTTAAAATGATTAGATTAATCTCTATTATATTAATATAAATAATAATATAGCTAATTCTTTAATAAAGCCTTTAGGCTGAATTAAATTCAATAATATTATTAAGAAGATCTCATAGAATAATTTTAATATTTAGCTTTCTTATAAAGGAAAAGTCTTAATAGTCTATTTCCTAAGAATCAATCTTTTCTTTTAACTTTTTATTAGTTTTAAGTTTTCTGATCTTTCCTAATCTTTTTTATTTTATTTTAAAATCTTTTCTTTTAAACATTTTCTAAATTTTAAGTTTTTCAGACTTTAATCTTTTAAAGATTTCTTCTCTATTATTCCTATATAGCTTTTAGAGTTTTTACTACTTTTCAAGCTATAAAAGGTTTATTTATCTTATATATTTTAAGGGGGGATATTAGAGTTCTAGTTGTTTAGCTATTACTTATATTTATCCTAATGATCTATTTTAGGTATTTAAAGGCTCAAGTATTCTCTTTTATACTTATAACTATATATTTTTAATTTATTATAGGAAATTAATTATTAGAGTTAAGGTTATACTATTTCAATCTGTTGCACTAGTAATGAAGTAATATTAATTAATTCTAAACTCTTATTTTTTATATCTTTTTTCTTCTTAGAAGACTTAAGAGGATTCTTATTAACTTTAGATTTTATTTAAATAGGAGGTTTTTTAAGATAAAAGCTAAAATAGTTTTTCTTAGTATAATTAGCTTTGTTATAATAATTATAGAAAATACCTTTCTATTTCTTCCAAAGTTTCTTAATAGCTTTAGGAAAAGACTACTTAATAATTTTATTCTTAAAAATTCTTCTTAATTATAGAATTAACTAAAGAAGTCTAAGTTTTCTCTTTAAACTTATCTAATAGATTAGAGAATAAAGATTCTAATTTATTAAAATCCTTATTGGATCTAAGATTCTAAATAATTAAAATAATAAAGTTTTTATAGTTTTTATCTAGACTATTTAGGATATAAATAATAATAATTTAATTAGATAGTTTAACTTGATTATAAGAAGAATTATTAATAAATTTCTTTATCTTATCTAGATATCTTTCAATAGATCTAAAATTACTAAGAATAATATTAAAAAGCTTTTTATAGATAAGAAACTTATGAGAAAGATTGATTAGTTTATAGAGTCTTTTTAAATAACTAAATATATTAAAAATATTAGTATTATTCTTAATAACTCTTAACGGACTATTTTTATAGTTTAATTATATCTAACTATAAACTTTATTATACTTATTAATATTATTTCTAGAAATAGGCTTAGTTAAATCCATAGAAATATCTTTACTAATAAGTTAAACTTTTATATAGATAGACTAGATATTATAATTCTAAATCCTTTTTAACTTAAGGATTAAATATAACTCAGAGTTATTCATATTCTTAAATAATAACTTAAGAAAGTAAAATAGTTATTTAATAAAGAATTAATTAAAGTCCTAAAGTAGAATTAAAATACTTAAGGTCTAACTCTAGTAAACTATTATTAATTGAAAAGTTAATAATAGTATAGCTTAATAGTTAAATAATAAATTAATACTCTTATAACTTATAGTAATCTAGAATTTAAATCTTATAAGAAATACTTTTTTATAAAGGTTAGAAATAACCTAAAGTTCTAATTTATAAAGGTCTTAGTAGACTTAAGATTCTAATTTATAAAGATCTTAGTAGACTTAAGAGTTAGTTTATAGAAGGTTTTAGTAGATTTAAGGTATAAGAGAGTTTTAGTTTCTACTATTTAACTATTTCTTTTATTAGTCAAATAATAAACCTACTATTTTAATTAGTATAATCTCTTTATAGATTTATCTAGTATTAAATTGATTAATTAATAAGAAGACTTAATTAGTTAGTTAAAGTCAACATACAAGGAATAAGCTATAGAGTTTTATAGAAATAGTTAAAAGAGGCTTTATATAGATAGATAGGTATAAGGAGGTTTAAAGTTAATTAGTATAGTTTCTAGTATAACTTAAATAAGTATTAATAAAGATATAGATATTAATATTAATAATAAGTATAGATAGGGATATAATATAAAGAGAGAAGTTAATATCAAGTTAGATTCATAGCTTATTAAACTAATAATAAGTAATTAGTAAAAGATTAAGGAGAATTAATAGCTTTTAATTATTAAAAAATAAGTTATTTAGAATAAGATCTGAAAATAGTATTAATATTAATATAAATAGTAATAATAATAGGAAGTTCGGGTTCTATAGGAAGTAGGAAGCTTCGTAGTATTAATATCTAAATAGAGTTTATTTTTGAAATAATTAACTTTATATTATATAGAGCTTTTAGCTCTATTACACTCAGGCCACTAGATAGTCTATTTACTAAATAATCTAATATTATAATTTGGTTAATTTAAAGTATAAATAATTAAGGTAGTATAACCTTACTTCTAATAATTGATTTTCTATAATAAATAGAAAACATAGGATTACGAGAGTAAAAGAGAATACTCAAGCCTTTAAATACCTAAAATGGGTTATTAGGATAAATATGGGTAATAGTTAAATAGCTAGAACTCTAATACAATTATTTATATTCTAAATTAATTAAATTATAATATTAGAATACTTAGTAAATAGACTACTTACTAGCCTAAGTATAATAAAGCTAAAAGCTCTATATAATATAAGGTTAACCTTTCTAAAAATAAATTCTATTTAGATATTAATACTACGAAGCTTCCTACTTTCTATAAAACTGAAACTTCCTATTATTATTACTATTTATATTAATATTAGTACTGTTTTTAGATACTACTTTGAATGATTTATTCTTTAATAGTTAAGAGTTGTTGATTCTTCTTAACCTTTTACTAGTTACCTATTACTAGTTTAATACTTTCTAATATCTAATTTACCTTATAATTATAACCTATTATTAAAAGTTATAATCTCTGTTAAACTAGTAATAGGTAACTAGTAAAAGATTAAGGGGAATCAATAACTCTTAATTATTAAAGAATAGGTCATTTAGAGTAGTATCTGAAAATAGTACTGATATTAATATAAATAGTAATAATAATAAGAAGTTCGAATTCTATAGGAAGTAGGGAACTTTGCAGTATTAATATCTAAATAGAATTTATTTTCAGAAAAGTTAACTTTACATTATATAGAACTTTTAGCTCTATTATATTCAGGCTACTAAGTAGTCTATGTACTAAATATTCTAATATTATAGTTTAATTAATTTAGAGTATAAATAATTAAAATAGTATAACCTTAACTCTAATAATTAATTTTCTATAATAAATAGAAAATTTAGAGTTATAAAATTAATAGTAAATACTTAAACCTTTAAATACCTAAAACGGGTTATTAGGATTAATAGAATAATAACTAAATAGCTAGAATTCTAATATCCCCCCTTAAGATATATAAGATAAATAAATCTTTTATAACTTAAAAAGTAGTACAAACTCTAAAACTTATATAGGAAAAATAGAGAAAAATCTTTAAAAGATTAAAATCTAAAAGATTCAAAACCTAGAAAAAGTTTGAAGGAAAAAACTTCAAAATAAGGTAAAGAAACATCAGGAAAAATCAGAAAAACCTAAAATTAGTAAAAGGTTAAAGGAAAAAATTAATCCTTAGAAAATAGACTATTAAGACTATTTTTTCTATAAAAGGGCTGAATATTAAAATTATTCTATAAAATCTTCTTAATAATATTATTAAATTTAACTTAGCCTAAAGGTTTTATTAAAAAATCAGCTATATTATTATTTGTATTAATATAATAGAGATTCATCTAATTATCTCGAATGAGATCTCTAATATAGTAATAATAAATATCAATATATTTAGCTTTTTTATAGAATTTAGTATTTTTAGTAAGCTTTTTAGCTAATTGATTATCTATAAAGATGATTAGCTTATTAATAACTTTAAATCCTAAAGTTTTATTAATAAAACTATAGATATTATATAAGTAAATAGTCTTTTTAGTAGTATTTACTAGAATTATATATTTAGTTTTATAAGTAGATACAACTACTATTTTTTACTTAGTTAAGTTATAACTTATAATATTATAAAACTCTAAGTAAAATATATATACCGAAGTAGATTTTCTATTATTAATTTCTCTAGCTTAATCTAAGTCTATAAATCTAAATATATTAAAAGGATTAATATTATTATAGTTATAAATTAATTTATAATTAGGGTTTTTTTTAAGTAACCCTATATTCTATTAAAAGTAATAAAATGTTTTTAGAAGGATTCAAAGAAAATCAAAAGTAGGTAGTAATAGTTAGAAGAATATCTAGCCTGGTTTTTAAAACTAAATATAATAAAGCTCTTACTTCTTTTTAATATTCTAATATTTCTTTTTTAGTAGTATTATCCTTATTAATAAAGGATTTAGCTTTATTATCTATTAGAGTATTAAAACTATGGATATCCTTTTTATTAAACTTAGTAAGAATTTTATCAGTATATTTAAATTAATTTACTTCTATACTCTTATTCTTATAGTTAACAATTAAATTATTACTTTAAAAGGTATTAGGCTCTCCTAGATCTTGGATTTTTATATCCTTTTAAGACTACTATAAATATACTTTAAAATAATAGAATTATTAGCTCCTAGTAGTATATTATTAATATAACATACTAAAATAGCTAGATATTTACTTTTATTAAGAGTAATATTAAGTATAAATATTCCTTTATCATAAGGAAATACTTTAAAACTAATCTTATATAAAATAGATTTAAAGTATAAATACTAAAGCTTAAAGCTCTATTTTAACCTATATAAAACCTTATTTAATTAATAAATAAAAAGCTGATTCTTATAGTTAGTACTATAAACCAAACTTTTAAAACCTTTATTATAAATATAACTAGTAAGTAACTTAATATATATCTTTTTATCTACTTTTATATAAATAAATATAGTAGTAATATTATATTAAGTTAAAATCCAGCTATAATAAATAGATATAATTAATATATATCTATAACTTTTAAGCCTATAAGTAATACTAAAAGTTTCTAAATAATTAATACTAAAATACTAGTTAAAACCTTAAGCAATCTATCTAGCTTTATATATAGGATTACTAAGATCCTAATTATTAGGTTTTATTTATAAACCTATCTACCCTTTAATATATTAATATTATTCTTTTTAATAAAAGAATCATTAGATAGTAGTATAATAGTTTAAACTTCTATAGACTTGATAGACTTAACTTCTTTATTTATAATTTAAATCTAATTATTATTAAACTGAAAACTTATAGTTTTTAAAAAAGTAATTAGTTTATCTAGAGTATTAATTAATAATATATATTTAGTAGTATGAGAATTACCATATTTATTAATAAATAAGTTATTATTATATTTATATTAATTATAATTAGTATAAAAAACTAAAAAGAAATAGTTTTTAACTATAAGGAGTATACTCTCTTTATATAAATACTATTTATAGTTTTTTTTAATTTCTAGATTTAAAAAGAAATCTCTATAGATATAACAGACTTTTTATTAAGATTCTTATTACTACTTATAACCCTATTAAGATAAATTATAGACAAACTACTTAGTCCTTTATTAAGAGAAAGATCTAAATTACTATTACTATCATTAACTTTATTAAGAGGAAGAAAATAACTAGTATTTTTAATAAAATTATAAACTCTACTAGACTTAATAATAACTAGATTCTAAAGAGAATTATTAGAATTAAGTTAGTTAGACTTATTCTCTTTACTAAATTCACTAGACCTAGTAGTTATAGTATTATTAAAAATAGATAACTCTTCTTTTTATTAAGAATTAAATTCGTTTTTAAGAATATTTATATCTCTAGACTAAATAGTATTATAAACTTAAAACTTCTAAACTAAATAAGTATTATAACTATAAGGAACTATAATACCCTTTTTTACTTTCAAATCAAGCTTCTTAGAATACTTATTTTCAACTTTATAGTAATAAATACTACCCTATACTTTTATATTATTAATAAAAAATTTCTTCTTATTCTTTAAGTTATATAGAATTTTAAACTTAACAGAAGAATAAAGTATTCTATTATAAATATAGATAGAAATTAAAATAGCTAACTCCTAAAAATATAAAAGCAAACTAGAATTATAGAACAAAGTTCTAGTTTTATCAACTATAATTCTTAAAACTTTCTTAATTAAACTATTAAACTTATAAATATAAAATAATCTTAAATTATAAATAATATTATTTAAATAAATTATTCTTACTTTATTATTAGAAAACTCAAAACTACTATTTATATTAAATTCCTTAATTCTCTTATTACTATTATTATTATTAGTTATATTAATAAACTCTTTAAAAACTAAAGTAACTTTCTTAGAACTTTTACTTCTAAATAACTTTCCCTAGATAAATCTACTATGCTTATCTATAAATAAGATAAAGTATTTATAATAATTGTAAGTCTCTAGTAAAATAGGTCTATATAAATCTAAACTAATATAATTAAAATATTTAAACTTTTTAAAAATATTTAAATCTCTATTAACATTATTAGTAAACTTTAAGACAGGCTTTACAAGTAGGTAGTTTATTACTTTTTAAATATTTATACTTAATATTATTTATCATATTCTTAATTAACTTAATAATATTACTAGTATAACTTATTCTATTATACTATAGTTTTAAATTGTTAATATTAATCATATTAGTATAAAGAACTATTTATTTTAGTTGAATAGGGATTCTAAACTTATAGAGGTTATTAACTTTAGTTCTTATAAGTAAGAGTTTATCCTATTTAATATTATATAGTATAAATTTATTAAAGAAGATAGATAATATTCTTATTAAGTTAAATTTAAACTAACTTAATAAGTTAATACTTAGTTATAATATATAATAAATATTATATAAAAGATATTTAATATTATTTAAAATAATTTTCAAATTACTTTTTATAATTAAAATAATCTTTTTAATATTTCTCTACTTAATAAATAAACAAATCTTAGTTTTATTAACTAAAGAATTATAATTTTTAATTATATAAATAGTAGTTCTAGTATTTATAAAGAATAAAATAGTTTTAATCTATTTAATAGAATTCCTAACTTATTAAATCTTTTTAAAAATTAAAATATCTAGAATCTTTTTAATAAAAAGTTTTTTAAGAGAAAGTTAAGTTAGAATTATATTTTCAAACTTAATACCTTCTTTTTCATCTTCTTCTTCTTCTTTAGTTTCTTTAGTATTAGAATTAAGTTATATAAAATCTTTAGTTATATTAATAGAAATCTATTTAATTATTCCTTTTTAAATTAAAATAATATTAACTAATTCTAAATTCTTATCTTTTTTATCTTTTTTCTTCTTAGAAGACTTAGGAAGACTCTTATTAATTTTAGATCTTATTTAAATAGGAGTTTTTGTAGGATAAAAGTTCAAATAGTTTTCCTCAGTATAATTAATCTTTTTATAATAATTATAAAGAATACCTTTCTATTTCTTCTAGGGTTTCTTAATAATTTTAAAAGAAGACTACTTAATAATTTTATTTTCAAAATTCTTCATAATTATAAAATTAACTAAAGAAATCTAGGTTTTCTTTTTAAATTTATATAATAGATTAGAGAATAAGGAATCCAATTTATAAGAATTCTTATTAGATGTAAAATTCTCAACAACTAAAATAATAAAACCTTTATAATTTTTATCTAGAATATTTAAGATATAAATAATAATAATTTAATTAGGTAGTTTAACTTTATTATAAGAAAGGTTATTAATAAGTTCTTTTATCTTATTTAGATATTCTTCCATAAATTTAAAATTACTAAGAATAATATTAAAGAATTCTTTATAAATAAGAGACTTATTAGAAAAACTAATTAGTTTATAGAGTTCTTTTAAATAACTAAATATATTAAAAATATTAATATTATTCTTAAGAACTCTTAAAAAGCTATCTTTATAATTTAACTATATATAACTTAGAACCTTATTATACTTATTAGAATTATTTCTAGAAATAAACTTAGTAAAATCTGTAAAAGTATTTTTACTAACAAGTAAAACTTTCATATAGATAAACTAAATACTATAATTCTAAGTCTTTTTTAACTTAGGGATAAAGTATAACTTAGAGTTACCTATATTCTCAAATAACAATTTAAAACAATAAAATAGTTATTTAATAAGGAAATAATTAAAATTTTAAAATAGAATTAAAATACTTAAGGTCTAACTCTAAAAAACTATTATTAATTCAAAAATTAATAATAGTATCATTTAACAGTTCAATAATAAATTAATACTCCTATAACCTATAGTAGTCTAAGGCTTAAATCTTATGAGAAATATCTTTTTATAAAAATTAGAAATAACTTAAAGTTCTAATTTATAAAAATCTTAGTAGACTTAAGAATCTAATTTATAAAACTCTTAGTAGACCTAAGAGTTAATTTATAGAAAGTCTTAATAAATCTAAAGTATAAGAGATTTTTAGTTTCTACTATTTAATCTTTTGTTTTATTAGCCTAATAGTAAGCCTACTACTTTAACTAGTATAATCTCCTTATAGATTTATTTAGTATTAAACTAATTAATTAATAAGAAGAATTAATTAGTTAGTTAAAATAGGTATAAAAAGAATAAACTATAAAGCTTTATAGAAGTGGTTAAGAGAGGTTTCATATAAATAGATAGGTATCAAAAAGCTTAGGGTTAATTAATATAATCTCTAGTATAACCTAAATCAGTATTAATAAAGATATAGATATCAATATCAAGAATAGGTATAAATAGAGATATAATATGAAGAGAGAAGTTAATATAAAGCTAGGCTTATAATTTATTAAACTAGTAATAAATAACTAGTAAAAAGTTAAGGGGAATTAATAACTCTTAATTATTAAAAAATAGGTTATTTAGAATAGTATCTAAAAATAGTACTAATATTGATATAAATAGTAATAATAATAAGAAGTTTGGGTTCTACAAGAACTAAGGAACTTCGTAGTATTAATATCTAAATAAAGTTTATTTTCAAAAAAGTTAACCTTATATTATATAAAGCTTTCGGCTCCATTACACTTAGGCTACCAAGTAGTCTATTCACTAAATATTCGAATATTATAGTTTGATCAATTTAGATTATAAATAATTGAAATACTATAACCTTAACTCTAATAATTGATTTTCTACAATAAATAGAAAACATAGAGTTATGAGAGTAATAGTAAATACTCAAGCCCTTAAATACCTCAAACGGGTTATTAGGATTGATAGAGTAATAGCTAAATAGCTAGAACTCTAATAATCTCTATATCTTAAAGTCTCTAAGAAGATTAATTCCTCAGGGCTCCTTCTAATTAACTATTTATATTATTCTATAGTTATAAATAAGTGTATCTTAAAGTATTTTGAAATAGCTGAAAGGTATTAGTTAAAAAAATAACTTTAAATAAAGATCTCCTAATTATTCTAATATAATATTTTATTTATCCTTTATATTTAATTCTCTTAAGAAAGGCTAATAGCTCGCTTTCTATTATAACTATTAATAGATATATTACTTCCTGAAGTATAATTTCAGCCTTCTTACTCCTACTAACTACTATAGCTAGTACTTAGTTAACCTGAAGCTAAACTTCTTATAACTATAGTTAGTATACCTACCCAATATTAACCCTTTTATAAATAATAAATAACTAATAACTCCTTCTATAATAACCTTATATCTTTATACTTTTATAGCTATATATAATTCAAACATCTTAAGATACTTAATTACTACTAACTATAAGTATTCTATTTCAATATTTATTATAACTTTAATATCTATAACCTTAATATCCCTACTAAGTCTTACTAATTCTTAAGATAAGACTTTATACTATTAATATAAAGGTTTTCTACTATTAATATAAAGGTTTTCTACTATTAATATAAGTTAATTTATAATTTCTATATAAGTATAATAAGACTTAGCTTACTCTTATTAGTAAATGATCTTAATATATTGAATGTAGCTAATATATAAATAATACTTATGTAAATATAAATACTTCTAATATAACTAAATAGCCTTTAAAACTCTTATAATTATATTATTATAATACTTTAAAATATCTAATAACTAATATTATAATAAGGTATTGATATTAAGATATTATCTAATTGATATTTAGTTTCTAATATTACTAGTTTAGTATAGTAATTTATAGGATAACTAGATGATTTTCTTTTAAATATTTATAAGCTACCTATTAATTATAATACTTGGAATAATTATATTGAAATTTAATTTAATATAGTAATAGTCTTAATTATAAGGATTATAATTAGATATTTCTATACTTATTTTATAGCAATCTCTTTATAGGTAATTATTCAGATTGTAAGGAAATTTTAGTTTTATTATAAAGATATAATATATTATTATTCTAATTACTAAGTTATACTAAAGAGAGGATATGAAAAAATAATAGATTATAGAATATCTAACTCTTATAGGTATTTTATTTTGTTCTATCTTTAAGAAGTTTATAAAGGTTTTCAACTTTATAACCTTAGTAGATACTTTTAATTATATATATTAAGTCTTAGCTTTAATAAAGCTCTCTCTATATAGATTATTACTACGAAGTCTTCTATTACTATAGGGTTAAATATAAGAACTAGGGGTATAATTATTTATAGTAATAGGTAATTTCATAACTATTTTAACTAATTATCAGCTAGTACTAGCATAAATGCTATTATTAAGTAAGATCTAGAGTTAAATCTATATATAAGATATAGAGCTTAGATACTATTCTAAGTATAGAGCAAAAGTTTCTAAATATTTAATTCTCTTTAGAAATATTCAAATTCCTTACCTCCTGATAGTTTTATCTATATAAATAAGATTATAAAAAATATAATAAGTAACTTTCGAAAGACTATTAATATGAGTTTTATAGTTTCAAATATCACTTTATAAAGTTCTAAGATAATTATTATATAGATATAAAACTTGAAATTATTATAATTACTTCTTATTTTAATATAAATTACTTTATTAGACTTTTTACTAAAACTTAAATAAGTAATTAAACTAACTTTAAATAGTTCTATTATAATTATTTACTCTTATGATAAGTAAGAGATTTTATTAGAGTTAAACTATTTGAATTTATGTTATAAAGAGGCTGAATTCTTATTAAAAAAGAGTTTTATTAAAAGAGACATTATAAGTTATTATAATCTTATTTTAAAATAGATTCCACACTTAGTATTGATTAGTTAAAGTATGACTAACTAAAAAGCTAATAAAAGTATACTTCTTAAAATATATTAAATAGTTATACTAAAGTCTTATATTTATAATAAGAATAAAGTATTTATAACTATAAGTATAGAAATAAGTTAAGTCTAACCTTATAGTATTATTGTTTTAAGTAATTCTATAAAGCTTTTTATATAATATTTACTAGCTTAAGAAGTATGTTAATATTTAATTATAAAGAAATACTACTACTTATAGGATTTCAAGCTAGAATTTATAAAGTAGTTTACTCTTATATTCTATGGTTTTTTATATATACCTTAATAATTACTCCAATATACTTATTACCTCTATTTTAACCCTAAGTATATAGAATAGATAACTTAAAATATATACCTTAAGAAGTTATATTTTATTTTAGGCTCTTATACCTAGAGATCTTACTATTATATTTAAAGATCTTAGTATTAATATTATATTAGTATTTGAAGAATATAATAAAACTCTTAAATATTCTTATAATAATAATTTTAATATAATTCATAAGATAAAAGTCTTAAGAATAATTAATAGTTCTATTTATAAATATTAGAATAAAGATATAGCTATTATAATCTTAATAATAAGAATAGAAGTTAAAAATAATATACTTCTTAGAGGTAATATATAAAGTATTCTTATATTCTATATGATAAATCTTATATTCTACCTTATTAAAATTATAAACCTTATATACCCCCTAAGTAAGCTAATACTTATTATATTTTGAATAAATATTAGTAATCTAAATACTTTATATAGCTAAAATAAAATAATTAAACAACTTTCGACTAAAATACTCTAGATATTCATATTAAAACTATTTATTATCTTTTAAAAGTCTTTAAATAATATCTATAATATAATATTAATAGTAGTAGTATTTAGGAGAAGGCTTATACTATACTAACTATACTATTAAAATAGTTAATCCTTTATAAGATATATAATATTTAAAGACTTATTAACTATATTAAATATTAATAAATATAATTTTAGAGTAATTACTCCTCTATAATTAAAATAAGTAATTTAGCTCAATATCTTATTAATAGCCTTATTTTTATAACTATTAAAAAGAGATAGAGTTTATAATTAGAGTAATATAAAAAGTAATATTATATAGATAAAATTTAATTTACTATCTTTACTAATTATAATGAAGATCTTGATATTTCTATAGTTCTTAATAAATATAAACTTTATATTATATTAAATATAATCTCTTATAAGAGCGTTTTAAAAAATTATAAAATACTTTATATTTTAGAAGATATAAACTAAAGTATCTAAATTGAAAATAAAAGAATCTTAAAGAGAATACCACTAAAATCCCTTTTTATAATATATTTACTATATAGTATTATAACTATTTTAACTAGAAGGCTAACTATATAGTTATTATTGTTTAAAGATTTAAATTCTTCTCAAGAAGTTTGAATCTAAAATTAATAATTATTTAATTCTTTCTTTAATTGAAGTATTTAATTCCTAACTTTTATAGGCTAATTAAAAATATATATAATAATAATATATTAAAATGAAATTTAGTTTATACTTTAGAAAATATAAAAATTTATTCAAATCTTAAAAATATTCCTTATTATTTTAAATATTTAAAGTAGTAATTAGGATTTCTATTATAATATTAAAAATACTATAATTAATCTTATTATATAAAAAAGTTTTAAAGAGATATTAAATTACTTCTATAATAACTGAAATAGTTTTATCTAGAGATATAAAGTCTAAATAACTTTAAACTATAAGTATATAATTCTATATATAAATTTAATTAATGGGAAAAATAATAAAATTATAAATTTAGAAAT